>NQII01000147.1:1206216-1429060 GCA_002778355.1 Clitarchus hookeri
GCACTTATAGGAGCTGAGCATTAACGGTATTAGTGAAACAGGTCGGGAAAAAAGTTTACCACCAACGCGCTCTCGTGGAATACGCCGCCTTATCCTTTAGAGATATAACAAATTTAAGTACGAAAGAATTGTATAAAATTAAATTATCTACAAAAAAGTCAGTAGTCAGTATTTATCTTAAATAGATAAGTAGTAACAAGCGTATTAACATTTTAAATAACGCAGTAAAAACAAACGCAAAATTCACTTTCTTTCTGCCAAATCACTGACCTGTTGAGTCTCTGGAATAATTATCCGGAATTTATGTCTGAATATATATAACATCGACTACGGAGGCCCTCAGGATTATAAGATTTAAATTATAACCCGAACATATTCGACGTAGAGTTAATTGAAATAAACTAAATAATAGAATCAGATTTTGGTTTTCCTTTGCCAGTTAACTTAAATTCAAAAATGCTTAATTTTTTAGGGAGACATCGAATGATCAATCTTGGCTTTTACAAACCTCAGACAGAAGGAATCAAGCCTGAAACCCGATCAGAGTGCAGTTTATGAAGCCTGCTCTTATCCATAACAAACAAAGAAGGCAATATGTTTTTCCTCAATGCTTGGGCGACACAGGTAAAACATTCTTAATTAATTTCCTTCTCACTAAAGTTAGATGTAGCGGTAATGTTGCCTTTGCCGTAGCATCATCTGGCATCGCAGACACTCTTTTAGAAGGAGGAAGAACAGCACATGTGACATTTAAACTTCGCCTGACCGTTTGTGAAGATGGTACAAGCGTATGTCAGCTTTCAAAACAAAGTAACACTCCTAAACGGATACAGAACTGTTCATTGATAGTTTGGGATGAGTCTAACATGTCGCATAAAAATTCCGTCGAAGCTCTGGACAGGACCATTTGTGATTTAAGAAATACAAATACACCTATGGGTAGTTGCACGGTTTAATTCTCAGGAGATTTTCGTCAAATATTGTACACGACCTTTCAAATAAGATGCTATCGTGGTTCAAAGAAAGAGCGATATTATCGCCTACTAATGAATAAGTGAAAAAAATTAATGAAGTAGTGCTCGCAAAATTTAATGCGCAAACATAATTCTATTACTCAGTAGATACATTACTCGACAGTGAAGAAGCTGTGCACTATCCTACATAATTTTTTAATTCATTGAATCCTTCTGGCATGCCACCACACAAACTGATTTTAAAGTAGGAGCTCCCATACTTTCATTACAAAATATAAATCTACCGAATTTATGCAACGGGACTCGATTACAAATAAAAAGTTTAAAAAGTTGTTTTATTTGAGGTACTATTCTAACTGTATGCGGTACTGGAGAAACTGTTTTAATACCTAGAATACCAATGATTCCCTTGAACTTGCATTTTAATTTTAAAAGATTAAAATTTCCAATACAAATTTGTTTTGGTATGACCATAAATAAGGCACAGGGTCAAACACTTAATGTGGCTGGAGTGGATTTGAGTGGAGCATGTTTTTCACACGGACAACTATACATAGCTCTTTCGCGTGTCACGTAAAACAGAAATAATTTTGTGCTGGCAGTCGGAGACAAAACGATTAATGTTGTTACAAAGAAATATTTCAAGCCACTATAATATAACATAGCTATATTAGAGACGTATGAATGTGAATAAAGTGAAGGAGGTACGTATTTCAGGGTCGTGGTAAATGGAGGTCCATAATCTCTGCCTACCCGTCTGGGATACAGGCGTGACGCGTATGTATGCATGTTATATATGATAGTAGTTTACTAATTTACTAAAATATATAATATTTTTATTGTCTTTTCCCAATTTATTTAGTAGTGTATCGCTCTAAAAACTAAATTGTACCCGGGCGAAGCCGGGCCGTGTCGCTAGTTTGAAGTATGAATGTCGCTTTTATATGGGAGCCTGCGCAACCACAGGCATTTCAAAAATTAAAAGATAAATAACCTCAGCCACCCGTTTTAAATTTTCCAAATTTTCTTGTGAGAAGAGCGGCTAAATAACTCTTGTACGTAGTAGGGAGAGAGACTTAGTAGGGTGTCGAGAGATTTGGACTGCTCTTTACATCGTGGTATTTAAATCCGATGGGGGTGAAGCGAGGGTAGAATGGAGCAGCGCCGGAATGCAAGGGTGGGGGAAATGGGAGATTCCTGAGAAAACCTTCNAAAGCCCTGTATCGACCCCGTTGGGAATCGAACCCGTTTCGCCTTGATGGGAGGCCGGTAGTCTGACCACTACACCACCGCTGCCCCGACATGTTGGGGCAACATCCCTAAACTTACGCAGTGGATAAGATAAGATAACATCTTTATTAATATTGTAGCTAAGTTACAGCAACATATCTTATCTTCTACTTAACTACATTTTACATTTTAGATCCACATGTTTCAGTTAAAAGTCCAAAATTGCCCTTAAATTTTCTATATGAGTTCATAAATTTTAACAGGTCTATGAAATTAATAATGACAATTTTTTACATGTGATACAGAAAATAATTTCTGAAAGAATGAGAAAGAAAAATACTTTCGCAGTTGTATAGAGACACAATTCAGGACAGTCATATTAAGAGATTCACATGTAAAGAACCCTCCGTTTACACTATCGACTTGATTCACTATTATCATAACTGCTTATTCCTTATCATATTTTACGTAACAAAATATATACACTTAAACCTGGCCAGAGAACATACCTATGAATAAAAACAAACTCGGAAATCAGATAAGTGGTTCTCGAGTGATAAGCGCACTAACAGACAGACAGAGAGACGATGAATTTTATAATCTGTTTAGATTAAAGAGCTCTTTAGCAAACAATCTTCATACAANACAGACAGACAGAGAGACGATGAATTTTATAATCTGTTTAGATTAAAGAGCTCTTTAGCAAACAATCTGCATACAATTTGATGAAAAATAAATTGAAGAGCTCGTTAGCAAACAAAAATTAACAAGACTGCATAAAACTCGATGATAAAATAAATTAGAAATAACATACCTTAACGAGTAATTACTCGAAGCAATAGTGGAAGGCAACCGTGAAACATCGCAATAACTCTCCAAGCACAAAATGGCGACGAAGAAGGGTACTCTGATATGCAGACGGGAAGCCCTGATATAGGAGTGAGAGATTTAAGCACGCTCCATTATTTATATAACGCAGTCGAGTGGTNATGCAGACGGGAAGCCCTGATATAGGAGTGAGAGATTTAAGCACGCTCCATTATTTATATAACGCAGTCGAGTGGCGGGGAGGTGCGGATTGATACAAGGGAAATAGTACATCCTGTTACCATAGCTTTTTCACTAGCCAATTTCCCTTCCCTTCCAGTCTTACTTATCTTGTCAAAAAATATGTGAAATATAAGATAACGATTTTGGCCAGGCATTTTTATTGGTTAACTGCCTCTCCCACCCTACTTAATTTCTCATAAACTATGTTGGGATGGTAGCACTAAGAAAATACCAGGTGAGTTTGGGACTACCAAATCGGTTAATGTCACAGGCAGGGGCGCCTCGTGGGGGGACGAGGTGCCCCTTGTAATTTGTTCCCAGCAAAATGTAACCCTAACTATTACTTAGTTTAAAAAAAAAATTGTCCAATATAATTTTTAATATATAAAAAAATTTAATATTGGCATGCTACCATAGATTATTATTTNAAATAACGCAGTAAAAACAAACGCAAAATTCACTTTCTTTCTGCCAAATCACTGACCTGTTGAGTCTCTGGAATAATTATCCGGAATTTATGTCTGAATATATATAACATCGACTACGGAGGCCCTCAGGATTATAAGATTTAAATTATAACCCGAACATATTCGACGTAGAGTTAATTGAAATAAACTAAATAATAGAATCAGATTTTGGTTTTCCTTTGCCAGTTAACTTAAATTCAAAAATGCTTAATTTTTTAGGGAGACATCGAATGATCAATCTTGGCTTTTACAAACCTCAGACAGAAGGAATCAAGCCTGAAACCCGATCAGAGTGCAGTTTATGAAGCCTGCTCTTATCCATAACAAACAAAGAAGGCAATATGTTTTTCCTCAATGCTTGGGCGACACAGGTAAAACATTCTTAATTAATTTCCTTCTCACTAAAGTTAGATGTAGCGGTAATGTTGCCTTTGCCGTAGCATCATCTGGCATCGCAGACACTCTTTTAGAAGGAGGAAGAACAGCACATGTGACATTTAAACTTCGCCTGACCGTTTGTGAAGATGGTACAAGCGTATGTCAGCTTTCAAAACAAAGTAACACTCCTAAACGGATACAGAACTGTTCATTGATAGTTTGGGATGAGTCTTACTTGTCGCATAAAAATTCCGTCGAAGCTCTGGACAGGACCATTTGTGATTTAAAAAATACAAATACACCTATGGGTGGTTGCACGGTTTAATTCTCAGGAGATTTTCGTCAAATATTGTACACAACCTTTCAAATAAGACGCTATCGTGGTTCAAAGAAAGAGCGATATTATCGCCTACTAATGAATAAGTGAAAAAAATTAATGAAGTAGTGCTCGCAAAATTTAATGCGCAAACATAATTATATTACTCAGTAGATACATTACTCGACAGTGAAGAAGCTGTGCACTATCCTACAGAATTTTTTAATTCATTGAATCCTTCTGGCATGCCACCACACAAACTGATTTTAAAAGTAGGAGCTCCCATAATTTTATTACAAAATATAAATCTACCGAAATTATGCAACGGGACTCGATTACAAATAAAAAGTTTAAAAAGTTATTTTATTTGAGGTACTATTATAACTGTATGCGGTACTGGAGAAACTGTTTTAATACCTAGAATACCAATGGACTTGCATTTTAATTTTAAAAGATTCAAATTTCCAATACAAATTGGTTTTGGTATTACCATAAATAAGGCACAGGGTCAAACACTTAATGTGGCTGGAGTGGATTAGAGTGGAGCATGTTTTTCACACGGACAACTATACATAGCTCTTTCGCGTGTCACGTAAAACAGAAATATTTTTGTGCTGGCAGTCGGAGGCAAAACGATTAATGTTGTTACAAAGAAATATTTTAAGCCACTATAATATAACATAGCTATATTAGAGACGTATAGATGTGAATAAAGTGAAGGAGGTAGGTATTTCAGGATCGTTGTAAATGGAGGTCCATAATCTCTGCCTACCCGTCTGGGATACAGGCGTGACGTGTATGTATGCATGTTATATATGATAGTAGTTTACTAATTTACTAACAAATATTTTTTTATTGTCTTTTCCCAATTTATTAAGTAGTGTATCGCTGTAAAAACTAAATTATACCCGGGCGAAGCCGGGCTGGGTCGCTAGTTTGAAGTATGAATGTCGCTTTTGTATAGGGGCCTGCGCAACCACAGGCATTTCAAAAATTAAAAGATAAATTAACTCAGCCACCCGTTTTAAATTTTCCAAATTTTTCTTGTGAGAAGAGCGGCCAAATAACTCTTGTACGTAGTAGGGAGAGAGACTTAGTAGGGTGTGGAGAGATTTGGACTTCTCTTAACATCGTGGTATTTAAATCCGATGGGGGTGAAGCGAGGGTAGAATGGAGCAGCGCCGGAATGCAAGGGTGGGGGAAACGGGAGATCCATGAGAAAACCTTCCAACCAGCGGCAACAGCCGACACCAACTCCACGGGCGAAAGCCCGGTATCGAGCCCGTTGGGAATCTAACCCGTTTCGCCTTGATGGGAGGCCGGTAGTCTGACCACTACACCACCGCAGCCCCGACATGTTGGGGTAACGTCCCTAAACTTACGCAGTGGATAAGATAAGATAACATCTTTATTAATATTGTGGCTAAGTTACAGCAACATATCTTATCTTCTACTTAACTACATTTTACAATTTGATCCACATGTTTCAATTAAAAGTCCAAAATTGCACTTAAATTTACTATATGAGTTCATCAACTTTAACAGGTCTATGAAATTAATAATGACAATTTTTTACATGTGATTGAGAAAATAATTTCTGAAAGAATGAGAAAGAGAAATACTTTCGCAGTTGTATACAGACACAATTCAGGACAGTCGTATTAAGAGATTCACATGTAAAGAACCCTCCGTTTACACTATCGACTTGATTCACTATTATCGTAACTGCTTATTCCTTATCATATTTTACGTAACAAAATATATACACTTAAACCTGGCCAGAAAACATACCTATGAATAAAAACAAACTCGGAAATCAGATAAGTGGTTCTCGAGTGATAAGCGCACTTACAGACAGACAGAGAGACGATGAATTTTATAATCTGTTTAGATTAAAGAGCTCTTTAGCAAACAATCTGCATACAATTTGATGAAAAATAAATTGAAGAGCTCGTTAGCAAACAAAAATTAACAAGACTGCATAAAACTCGATGATAAAATAAATTAGAAATAACATACCTTAACGAGTAATTACTCGAAGCAATAGTGGAAGGCAACCGTGAAACATCGCAATAACTCTCCAAGCACAAAATGGCGACGAAGAAGGGTACTCTGATATGCAGACGGGAAGCCCTGATATAGGAGTGAGAGATTTAAGCACGCTCCATTATTTATATAACGCAGTCGAGTGGTGGGGAGGTGCGGATTGATACAAGGGAAATAGTACATCCTGTTACCATAGCTTTTTCACTAGCCAATTTCCCTTCCCTTCCAGTCTTACTTATCTTGTCAAAAAATATGTGAAATATAAGATAACGATTTTGGCCAGGCATTTTTATTGGTTAACTGCCTCTCCCACCCTACTTAATTTCTCATAAACTATGTTGGGATGGTAGCACTAAGAAAATAACAGGTGAGTTTGGGACTACCAAATCGGTTAATGTCACAGGCAGGGGCGCCTCGTGGGGGGACGATGTGCCCCTTGTAATTTGTTCCCAGCAAAATGTAACCCTAACTATTACTTAGTTAAAAAAAAAAATTGTCCAATATAATTTTTAATATATAAAAAAATTTAATATTGGCATGCTACCATAGATTATTATTTATTATCTCGGGTATCATTCAAAATTAAATGAAAAAAGTGTCGCAGTAGATTGTAATTTCAGTTTTTGAAAGAATGTATTAATGTTGAGACACCCGCCGGCCAGGTACAGCGAGTCGGAGCAACGCAGCGCGACTAGGGGCCGTGCGTGAGCTATCTCTGCCGGCGCGGGGCGTGACATTTCACCGCCGCGTCGTAGCGTGAGACGAAGCTGCCTTGCCAAGCCGCCCAGCTCAGTCACACTGTCGCCCCGCGAACTGCGAGGCCACGATGGAACTGGCCTCCTCTCCACAACAAAGAAAAATTACATTATTTCACCTGAAAAAATAAACTTCCTCCCTAGTCCAAATAAGCATTCAATGAATAATCGTATTGGAAACAGTGCTCCGTCAGATTCCGTTGTATTGCTAGTCTTCCACAAAAATATGAAAACGAGAAGCATAAATAAATGCATTATAAATTACTCATGTGCACCGAATTATGTTTCATTCCGTACAGGAAAACACTGCATGTTCTAAGGAGTCAGTAACCGAACATATTCGATTTCTGTCCTTTTTTGAAGTTTCACATACATATCAAATATGATCGTGCTCGTTACATCTGCCGAAATGTACCGATATCTAAATTTTTTAAATATATAATTGGCGGGAACATAAACAAATGCGGCGCTAAGCATAATAACTCAGCTCTGGTAGGCCAGCACCTTAATATGTTATGTCTCTGAATAAAATACAGTTACTAAGCTACGTTCGAGAGTTCGGTTATTGGCGTGGCATGTTTTGAAAATTCAACTTCATCCGCGTTGCATATACAGTAAATCAACGTATACTGATTTTCACATTGAAAAGTAGTTTTATTGCAGGTTTTTAAAAATCACCACATTTATTTGGTTGTATCGTGTATCATAATTTAACATTAATTTATTTGCTAAATTGAACTGTTACCAATATTATACATATATAAATAATGTAAATAGGCATGTCAGTAAGAAATACGCGCACGAATGTGGTTCGTTGTCCTTAATAATATTTGCATGAAAGTAAAACTTTAGCAAAGCTTCGGAATTGACTTTAATTTCAGAACGTTCACATAATATCCACAGACAAAGATTGGGAAACATTAACGCATGATGCAATACAAGATATGTGTTAAATAATATATCACATGCACTGCAACACCTCCAAGCCATAAAATTCAGCCCGAAACTCCCGCGATGTGAATGTTGTTCAAACAGTAACGTATAAACAAATAGTCTTAAAATTAAATATATTTTAGCCAGCTGAAGTGCTTGTGGAAATCTTTCAACTTCTCGACTGTACACGAAATGTTTGCGTTACTGCAGAACAAAGTCTTTTATAGTTTGTGTGCAGAATATACTCAAATAATTATAGGGAACGCACGCAGGGCTTTGGAATGGTCTTAAATGTCAGAACGTGCACGTAATATTCACGGACAAAGATGGGGAACATATTTACGCATCATGCAACGCATGTTTTTTTAGATGCTTGTTAAATAATAACAAATTATACGCTGTTAACATGTAAAATTCGGCACCAATTTCCAATGTTGTGAATTTCGTTCAAGTTTTTATGTATCCTCAATGCTGTCAGATGTATTAGAAAAAAATTACGATTTATCATTTCGCGCGAACAGCTCAAACATTTTTATCGCACAGATAATGAATCTCATGTCGTATTGTCTCTGGTGTATAAAATACATATGTTTTATTTTTGTGTGCTAGCGAACACTTGAGTGTGCTTCTAGGCTGGAGAAAACAAGTTACATTATAATTAGTGTTTCATTACCTTTTTTCACATTAAAGACTTTTACAGAAACCTACAGTATTTAAGCAATTCTTAATCTATTCAGACTCAGTGAACGCAATTGTATACATCACGCACGTTTAAGCAAATTTTGGTCTGTAATTATCAATGTTACAACCTGTGGGTAAAAGATTGATTCATAGTCCATCGTTTGCGATGAAACTGTATTCCATGGTACCGTACTTTGACTTGGCATTTACATAAATGTTCGTTGGACAGAATAGAGTCATGGTGACGATCAGTCATCTAGGTGACAACTAAACGAGCTCGTCGATTTTTCTCATCTTATATACTGTGTGTGTGTACCAATCAGGCATGCCACCACACGAAAACTAAAATTCTCTTACATTTCGGGTGACTTCGTGTCCAGTCGTAACTCGTCAATTCACGGTCCAAGGACGAGGCACACCATTTTCTCAGCAACTGTGCGTTCCTCCACGCGCATGTCCAGTCAGGTTCTGACCTCTCGCAGACGTGTCGCTGCTGGTCGTCGTAAAGTTTAGTCTGCTTGTACAGCGAAAAATAGCCGTACTCTAATTGCTCGGCGATGATTTCAACTTCGTTTTTGCACAAGTCACTCAACCATTAATTCTGCTAGGGCTCCCCCCTGTAAATTGGTCCTTGTGGATACTGCATCAGCAAATAGCGCAGCATGTTTCCCACCTGGTAGTACGAAATCTTGCCTTCGTCCCACTCCAGTCCATGGTGGTACTTGGCCAGCCAGTCGTTCGTATTCTTGATTTTCTTGCCCAACGTATCATCCACAAATAAGGGGGGCGAAGGCGCTTGTGCGCGTTTTTCCATCGTCGTAGGACACTGCAATCTCCTTGAACACTTAGCCGCTCTGGCTCTGGAAGCCTTGCAGATTATTGTACATCATGATACAAACTGAGGTGAGAAGCAGTGATCAACATGTTTATGTATGCTTATCTCACCATGTTCACCAGCCCCGAAAAGCAGTCGTAGCTCACTACTTTGTAGTGCAAAATCAAACAGTCGGCATCAGTGTTCGCAGGCATGATTTCTTTGGTAATAATTTCTATACAACAATCCACCAAACCGTTTTGAACTGGCTGGTTTTGTTTGGATGTGTCAAAGACCAGCAATAGTGTCATTTCACTGAATATTTCTGGGTTCAGGATGGAGTAAGACTTACGCCTGTTGTAGGAGGCTTAAAACTGTGTGTACAGATTATACAGCAAAGTAAAACCATCTCGGTCGAAGGAGTTGTTAAAATCCATGTATGCTAACTTTCGCTATTCAAACATATTTTAATGTTCTGGACATTACAGTGGTCAAAGGTCGATTTGTCTACCGAAATTTTGTGTTTCTCGTTCGTTTGAAATGCCAGTATGATATAACATACTTTTTCCATTCTTGAAGATATCTTCACGACCCAGTGGTTTTGCATGGCATATGATAGTACTAGGCAAGTAACCAAACTCTAGCTCCTAAAGGTTATGTCGATGATTTTTCTTTCTTGATGTAGTTCAGTAGCTTAACTCATTCGCAGATGCTTGGAGTCACGTGGGGAACGAACCACTCCTTGTTCGTCAGGCTTACAGCGACAGGCAGTGGGTTTACTTTGGCTCCCAACATTGCATTGAGTTGCGAGGTGGCTAGCATTATCGCCAGTTCTTGCTTAGCTTCAAGTATTATCTTCCTAAAATATTCGGCGAAACCCAGTAACACCGATAGTGGCAGGCTCACCTCGAACTTGTCTTCTGCGAAGATAAGAAATCTGTAACTGTTTTCCATTCCCCAGCCTGCCGTTTTTACCATGTCGGGATTGAAATTCATAACAGAAAGGTAGTTTTTTATGTTGGTGGTTATGCTCACATCCCGTGTTTCGTCAACTGTAACAATATTCAGTTCGAACATAACTCGCTCGAAAAGGTGGAGTATATTGTTGTGATCGAACACAGTGGTGGCGGGGTGGGTCCCGTACTCTTTCGTAAGTGTTCCTCGGATACGCAAGAATGATTGCAAAGGCATGTTGTAAATATATTGACACAGTATCAGAATTCAAACCTCACGCCCGAAGAGCTTAGGTGAAGGTCATATACAGGTTGATAGCAATGCATCTCAAACTTGTAAATTCTGACATCGAATTCTACCTACTGGGTCATGTTCAATATGTTGTCGTCTCCCTTTCCTGTTCACTTTAAACCCTCGGCTATGTAGAAATTTCTCGTTGGCATGCTGGTGTCTCGAACTCTGCTGCTCCTGGGTTTGGTATTGTGCTCGACTTTATGCAGTGTATGCTTAGCAAAACTCAATACCATGGTTTTAGATGCAGACACAAAGTAATTTCTTCGTTTCTGAAATCTGTCTGCTTATCGTCCTGATAAACGATCCTCACGACCAATTCGTGCACACTCTTCGCGATCACTGGAACGTAAATGATGCTTTTTGGAAATTCAAACAATTTATAACCTTTGCGAAATCGTGCTGCATATTGCTGGTTTTACCATTGGCGTAGCAGCCGCTCGCCAAATTACAGTATATGTGTATCACATTCACCCGAAATATGTTTACTGGTCGCGAGGATTCGTGCATTTTTCCAGCTTCGTAGATTCATGTCTTGAACCCCAGCATTGGCCGATGGTATCCAGTTCGGTGAAATCGATATCGGCACACAAAATATTTCTTCCTTCAGCGTGTTTCGGTTACCGTAAAGTTCGAAAGTCACATCCAATGGCACATATTTCTTGATGGAATTGGCAATGTTTTTCAGTTCACATGCGCCAGTGGGAATGTTGACTTCCTTAATGTATCCTACTACTGCATACCGGAATGTGGAAATTACATTCTCTTCTATGTTGGTAATGGAGTTGCAAGTTTGAAAATTCGTTAGTCCGACGATCCACTCCTCTTCAATTTCCAAGAGCATGTAAAACGTCGCCCTCTGCTTGGATATCTTACCACTTAGAATGATGGACACCGACAAACTGACTGGAGAATATAGGTGCGAACACCTTTACTGTAAAAGTTTAAAGAACAATTATCCGCCTACGATTAATATTTATTCCACTGCATCAGAAATCGAAGACACAAGTTTCCGCAATTCCATGTGTTTGGAATCTGCTCTATCTCGTAGTTGTAAGGTAGTTTGAAATTTTTCAGGTACCGCTGCACTTTGGGTGTTGGACGGAAACTACCGAAATTGTCGTAGAATACTGCACATTTGTCATGTTTGACATACGTTACCCAGTGTGTACCGAGCCTGGCTGTCGTGTCCAAGTTGATTACAGCATATTCGTCATGTTTGGTTTTAGGGGGCAAAGAATCTCCCATGAACACACTACGAAAATGAGGTATATTCAATTTGCGTGCAAACAGATAAAATCCATTTCCTTGAGCAGCTGTTTTGGTAGTGATGTCATAAGCACCTCCCCCTGCTGCGATGCTTTTTCTTTCTTGCACCTCCTCCTTCTCAGTAGAGCTGTCGTATGCAAAGTCCTTGGCCATTTTTTATCTATGGTGATAGCTTCCAGTTTACGGTTGTGGCGACAGTTTTCATCCAATATTTACATTCGATCGAGGCTCGTTTCACCGTGCTAACGATATTCGTTATGGCCACAGCGATACTGCCCAGAGCACTGATTGCAGGTATCAAGGTGGAAAGGAATCCTCCTGTCTTTTCTTCCCTCTACACTTGGAACTTCATCTCACTTTCTTTGCCTCCATGCCCATCTTCACCTTGGCTTTCATCGCATTGGAAACACCCAATGCTGCTATTTTTTCACCGAGGCCGGTGTCTGGTGAGCGTTGATGCCCATATCGCCGTGTCCTAACCTTTTAGCTAGCTTGGTTCCTGGCCCGCAGAACCTGTATCCGGAAATGTGCAGCACGAAATGTAGATTGTTGATCAGCGTATCGATTATCCCTCTTCCAGATTTTATCATTCATCTACAGGTCATCACATGCTACTGTGCTACGAACCGATATATACCCGACCTTTATATGTTTTGGATTCATTATTATGGAGAGAATCAAGCAAGATGTTAGTCTTCCTGTTCGCATCTTCGAGGAAGATGTCGAAACCTCACACAAAGCATGTCACAGCATGCTGTTGCCCAATACCGCGAGAGGACTAATTTGAGGGCCATCGGGTTGCGGTAATATGTGTGAGCTTCTCAACCTTTTGAAAGAACCGAATGGTCTGTGATTCAATAACATGTACCTGTACTCCAAATCGCTCCAGCAACCGAATTACCAGCATCTGGCACATGCACTGCAGACCATGGAAGGCGTACTATATTTCCCTTGGAGTGATAGTGAAGTTTTCGTGTGACCAAGTGAAGCATTGCCAAACTCGATGTTTATTTTCAACGATGGAGCATGTGAGAAACAGACTTGCATCCAGGAGTACTTTAGCAAGGGATGGCATGGAAACTTGGACTGTGTGTTTTTGAGCCAAACTTATTCGCTCATGCCAAAACAGATGCTATGCGAGAATGTGAATTTCTTAGTTTTGTTTCACATGGACGATACGAATTTGTGGTATGTGTACGATGACCACGTCAATATGGACGTAACACTCGTCAATTTTATGATGTGTGTTTTTTGTGCTGGAAGGAGGATTATGGCATATTGGTGATCGATAATCGTTCACCAGTACAATAGGGAATGTACAGGCATGGCTTCTTTCAGTTTATAGTAAGATGCCTACCATGAGCCATGGTGGCATTTCCAAGTTCGTACATGACCCACTCTCCGATGATGATGGGTTCATGGAAGCTCGCCTCACAGCTGTTCACAGGAGCTGTCGCTTCTTGCGCAAAAGATCGAGAGTGTAAAAAATTAAGTGGTGAAAAATTTGGTGGCTATCGACCAGCAAATAGGGGGTGCAGAGGCACTGATAAAATACCTGATCAACATGTCAAATGCACAGACACAGGAAGAAAAGAAGACTCTTCAAAATATGTTAATGTCTAAACTGGCTGCAAAAACCAATGTTGAGAGGCATAGCAAGATGGTGCTGGATGCGTCCATCGACCGACTGGAAAGTATCGAAAATTCACTTTCCTCAACTCGAAAGTGAATATGTATATATACACACCTGTGTGGTTGTGTGTTTATTCCATTATATGAATGATGGTGGACTAAACCAAACTGAGGACCGAGCTGCAGCGTGCCATCGAAGCTGTTCGCGCGAAATATCTACTCGCGAAAAGTTACAGACTGGCTCTCGAGAATCGAAGGGAAGAGATTTACAAGCCGATAACCAGCCGTCTTGACGAACTTGGTCCACAACGCCAGGTGGGTGTATTGCCTCGGCTGGATATGTCTTCACAAGTGACGAAGAAGTTTTCCGCCTGATCGATTTGCTGCGTGCGCGAGAATGGAAACGAATGCGAGAACATGGACCCAAGTTGAGCACCCTGGGCGGGCACTACATCGCTTCCTACTCCGATCGGAACAGCAACAAGATGTATGGTTTGCGACACCACAATTAAATATTGTTTCTCAGAAACAAGGAAGTGTATGCAATGCAGATCGGCAAGAGCAAGGTAAAAATGATGCATGGTATGTTGCGAAATTTTGTTTTGTATGCATCCAGGACACTACACCCAATCGGATTTGCACAAGTACCTTCGCCTGATACAGTACAGTGGTGCTCATTAAGCGAATAATTACCCCTGAACACAGCGATATAAGGACACGATGCATGCGAAACTAGGCATTTTCGCGGGACTGTTTCCAAAATTGGTCGAAGCTATTTGATCGGGTCTGCTGCTGCACAAGATCTATGCCAAACACAAGATTAACTAAATGTTTTGGGACAATCCAAACGAACTCGTCGATAGATTACAACTATTGATCGCTTCGCAATCTGTAGGCAACTGATCGCACACCAACGAAATTGTATCCATCATCGAAGAACTCGTCGAATCTGTCTATATCGTGAGATGACAAGATATGCCATTACTCACAAGGAATTATCCTCGGAGAAAGTACGTCATGAAAACAATCGACCATGCTTTCCCATCCGATCTGATCGAAATGCAAAATTTTGATCACGCTAATAAAGGCTACCACTACATTTTGACCATAATATACACGTTTTCCAAGTATGCCAGTGCCAGACCATTCAAGTCGAAGAACGCATGTGACATCACCGAAGCCATGGCGGATGTGTTGAGCGAAGGACACATACAAAATATCTCCACACCGACGACGGTAAAGAATATTTTAATGCAACTTTCTGCACCATCATTGAAAGGTACGGCATACATCACTATTCCACGTACTATGGACACAAGGCTACCATCATCGAGCATTTTCACAAGCCTCAAAATGTTAAATAGTGGAGACATTTCACAGCGAATGGAAACTACAAGTGCCTTCAGCTACTGCTGTAACTCATTTGCGAGTATAATTCTACTGTTCATTTTAACACTCACATGAAGCCCGATACGAACGACTTCCTGCTTCGGTCCTTTTATGCTATTCCGACGTGGAGGGACCCCCACAAGCCTTAAGCCAAGATCGGTGACCTGGTGTGCATCTCCAAACAGCATGGCATTTTTCACAAGGCCTATTGTCACAACTGGTCGGCAGAATTGTACAAGGTCGTTTACATACGACAATGGCACCCGCGCATGTATTACCTCGAAAACATATTAGGCGATCCCATCGTCGGAGGCTTTTACGCAGAGGAGATCTGGCCGACGAAGTTTGCCGATGTTTTTTGGTGGAAAAGGTGCTGAAACCATGTAATGGTAGCATTTACGTGATGTGTCTCTGGCACTCGAAACATGACGACTCATAGGTTAACGAGAAGGATATTCTGAAAAAGTACTTACTAATTATTAAAAAATATAAGATATATATATTCTTATGTACATGTATTTTTTCTAAATAAATGTCGGTTTTATTACTTTGCATTCATTTTTATCTTGCACTTGCCTGTCCTTACACACATTATTGGGATACAGATACAGACCTGTGAAAATGACAGCACAGCACTTCACATGCATGCTGACTTGTGCTATCTCACACCATGTAGATTGTGAAAACGACGTGGAAGCACGTACACATGCACGTATGCAGTTACCTGACACTGAGCAGGTGCATACCTGTAAAAATGCTAACACAGCTCTTCCCACACACATGCTGACTTATGCTATCTGACATCATGTTGATTGTAAGAATGAAGAATGTACACATGCACATGTGCTGTTTTCTGACACTGTGCAGGTGCAGGCATGTGAAAATGCTAACACTGCTCTTGCCATGCAAGCACAAATTTTTTTAAACTTTGTAAAGGTTAGCTGCCCTGCCTATCCATGCATGCTCGCAAATTCAACTCCAGTAACCTAAATTATATGCATATTTCATTCAGAAAGTAATTTTTTTCATTGTGTATCTCCTTATTGTATAAGTTTCTTTTCTCTGCTTTGAAAAGCCAATTTTTTTTTTAAGCTTTTTCACCACTTCACATTATATTTTTTCTGAATTTATGGGGTACATGACCAATAATAAAATAAGAGGTAATTTTTTTTAAGATAATACACATATTTTATTTATCAAATACCTTTATATTGTTTTAANTTCATTCAGAAAGTAATTTTTTTCATTGTGTATCTCCTTATTGTATAAGTTTCTTTTCTCTGCTTTGAAAAGCCAAATTTTTTTTTAAGCTTTTTCACCACTTCACATTATATTTTTTCTGAATTTATGGGGTACATGACCAATAATAAAATAAGAGGTAATTTTTTTTAAGATAATACACATATTTTATTTATCAAATACCTTTATATTGTTTTCACATACATGTTAAGCAATATAAGTATACACTGACAGTTAAAAAAGTTTTTTTAATGTCCTTTTTTCTGCATTTATTNACATACATGTTAAGCAATATAAGTATACACTGACAGTTAAAAAAGTTTTTTTAATGTCCTTTTTTCTGCATTTATTTTGCGACATATTTTTGCAATATTCACAAATATATAAGCAAAATAACTTTCAAGACAAAAAACAAATTTTATGCTAAGTTTCCTGCTGTTTTGTTTGTGCACACAGACACATCCTGTGCCTAAAAATACAATTGGCAACTAAATTTGTTCACACTATGTTGCTCTGTTGGAAATACTGTTTCTTTATATTGTTTGTTATTGTCAACTGTTCTTCCCCGTCCTCATCCGGTGAGCTTGTATTTAACTCCCACGGCAGGCTGCGACAAGTCGTGGTCTGCTCAACGAATGGAAACGTGTCAGATTCTTCGTCCGGTAGGAATCTATGCGTCTCGATATCGCATTCTTCAGTGAAGCGAAGCACTGTTTCCTCCCCCGTCGTCTTTTATTTCGTAGTCCCTATGCTGAATGCGTTCTTTAATGATTATTGTTTCAGCCTTGTTCAGCTCCAACAGTTCGTTGGTGCTGCATGGTAGGGTTTCATCCGGCCACATGTTGTACATTGCGCTGGTTTTACCATCGCACTGGATTCTGTCCATAAAATACACTTTTGACTTGCATTCGGCGTTCATGATGCCCCGGTTGTACGCAGGCACCAGGGTGTAGTAGAAGCGGGAATGATTCACACCATCACAGCCTTCTATGTTTTTTCACAGCATCCTCATACCATGGGTTGCCTAGCCAGTACTCCACTTGCCGGAACCCGGGGATGGCATTGGGATAACACTTCACCATGCCTCACACGAAGAAACTGGTGTACGTGACCTTATGCATCGAAGATCATGGTGGTATGATGGGAGAAGCTGTGACGGGCGTCAACCAACTGCTGCTGGTGGCGATAGTGGTCTGCGTGGAGCCCTCATGCACTGGAAGCTATTCGTCGCACATCGTCGAGATGAAGGTGGTGCTGGGTCCGAGACCTGATGTGATCAGCAGCATGAGGTTGGCAGTCGCTTGGTCTGCAGATCCGTTCATTATTTTCACTGTGTTGACCCTTCGTCGATGGAGGAGTTGGTGTTGGTGGTGGCTACTGCTGCTTTGCGATGTAGTGCCTTGCGCCACTGCGAGAATGAGGAGTGTCTGGAACGGAAGTGGCACAGCCTTCGAAGCACTCCTTGCAGGGCAGGCACTCACGAATATCTTCGTTTTACTGCTGTTGGGTTGAAGACTCTTGTACACTTACTGAACTTCGTGGTGTGCATATGTCAGCAGGAACTATTTCGGTTGAAAGGCCAGTTCATTATCTGGGGCTACAAGTTACCAAAGACTCCCATTTGCGGCGATCGCCGAAATTATTTTCTGCCCGCTTGGATAGCACGCAAACATCTGCTGCTTGGCAGTGAGAAAATTCCAGACAAGAAATAAACTGTATACTTTAAGGCGAGCAGGTGACGAAGACGGTAGGATACTATGTCCCAAGGCCTTTTATATGCTGGTGTATGAGTGCAGTAGGGGGAGGCGAAGGTGCCTGATTGGCTCTTACAAACTAGCCAATGAGAAAATAGGAATGGTTTGGGAAGGAGGGCGAGGTGAAGATGGTTTTGGGGTGGGAAATGAGTGGGTGGGGATGTTGGGTGGAAGGAGTGGGTGGGGTGGACAGAGGTCCAGGAAGGTCATGATGTAGGGGTGGTGGGTATTGTGACAGGGGAAGGATGGCTGACAAGCACAAGGAAAATCAATATCTTTAATGAAATAAATTACATGTATATAAAAACTGAATAATAAGAAATGTAATAAAAATGTGTTCTATTTCGAAGGTACACCTTTTCATTATATTTTAAAAAAGAAAAGAAAATAATTAAAAAATACTTAAAAATTAAAAATACTTAAAAAGGAAAAATATGTTTACTTAAAATATCTTACGTATGACTATAAAAAACAATATTAAAAAGAAAAAATTCTTAAAAAGAATTATGATTATTTGAAAAAAAAATTATTGCCTGTCTAATAATATTATAAAAACTGTTATTGCAGTTTTATGTCTCGTATAGTCAAAAAACTTATATAAAAATTTTTGCTATTCATTACAATAATCACGACAAAATATTTATTTGTCCCCCCTCCCCACATGCGGTACTACTTCTTTAAAACCTTTGCTATAACACATGCCCTGATAGCTTAGTTGGCTAGGGCATCAACCATGCTGGCGATCACAAGGTCTGGCAGTTTGATAGAACACCTCTCCAGAGGATTTCCTTGAGCTCTGCGAAAAAAATTAATAACAGCTCTCCTGGTTGTCGCTCGAGGACTTAAATTACTGTAAACAAGATGGCGAACACACAGCAGCGCCTCCTGATAGGCGACGAAGAAAATACAGCAAACAATATGGCGGACAAACACCAGCGCCCCTAGCAGGCGGCATGGGAACTACGTAGATGGCAGACCACGAAAGCGATAAGAGTGATAACTGGGGGGAGTGAGGAAAGAGCCAAGATGGAATGAAAGAAAGACAAGTTGGAATGACAGACAGCCAAGACAGAATGAGAGAGCATGAAAAAACAACAGGGAATTATAGAGCATGAAAATACAAGATGGAATGATATATAATAAAAAAACAAGATCAAAAGATAGAGCATAAAGTGGAAAAACAAAATGGCGGACAAAAACAAAATGTTCACCAGAAAAAAAATGGTGGGTCCAAGATGACGGCCGATTCTCCGATCCTCAGCCCTCAGCCCTTGCGCTGGATTATACCAAATCATCTTCTCTCATTACATATTACAATGTAGCGTGCAGTTGGCAGCTAGAAATATATTTTGCTAAATGTATAATTTCCTTGTTTATATATTTAATGCAATTTAGAAAAACTGTTATGAATAATTATCAAACGAATGGAGTAAGTAAAATTGTTATGACTGTAGCAGGTTTAGATTGTGTTGTGCTTTTAATATTTCGCTCAATAAGTGGTCGAATTCCGCCATAATTTTCATAGCCTTAAAGTAGTTCTATCATAATTCATCACTTTTATCTCTAAACAGTATTCTGCCGTGCTGAAATCTGGAGTTTTTATATTACTCTACAATAGCTTCCCATTTTATTTTACAAATTAAGGATACTGTAATTATTTTGTTTCCTTATTGAATAGTTGAGGCGCGTGTTAAATTTCTACCAATACTTGCCAATTCGCCTAAGTTATACACTAATTTTATGCTGACCGTATTTTTATCCAACCTCACATTGCAGACCATTACTGTACTTCAGAATGTCGTTAGTCAATTCGCCACAGTCCATGTAATTTTTGTGCGGATACGTATGTTGCCATATCTTGTATATTGTCGCAGTTTGGATGAAGCAAATTTCATCGTCAGACATCATTTCGTTCAGTCTTAAGGTGGACATAACGTATATTGCAATGTATACTTATTAATTAGCAGCTACCAGATAATGTTGGACGGCCCTGACGCCAGCGGCAGGTAGATATTAACTGCATTATGGCGTTGAGGAACGGTAGCTGTTGAAGGAGTTGCTTGGTCCGTGTATCTTTGTTCGAGACTCTGGGAAAAGTACCGCGCTCGCCTGCAAAATATAAAATATGGTTTCGCCAGCCCCAGAAATTATAGGGCTATTCTAACTAGCACAGAGGTGAGGTTGATTGCATGTCATCACCACCTTGCGTGTCTTGCACCAAACTCAGGGCGTGGCATGTCAAGAATATCAGTTTATATTTAGCTCATACTGAGCGGGTTGGCGCAGTGCTAAACTTTCGGGTTCGCTTTATATAGGACCTGGGTCCGAATCTTGGTCCAGCGATGCTTATTTCGGTTTTCTATGGTTTCCCGAAATCGCTCCGTGCAAATGCTGGGCTGGTTCCTTACTGCTCCTTTGTCTCTAATGACCTCACAGTTGACGAGACATTGAGTCCTGTCTACATACATATATCGTTCTTCCTGCAAACCCAATATTCACGGAAACCTCGCAAACATCACACTTTGTAACTTCCAACATCATACCCGCCAGAGAATTGATAGTTTACAACTCTGAGGCGAGGGCGTCCAAACGACAGGTGAAATGCGTGAGATTTCCTCGCCGTTGTGATGCACACACCTCCTAGCTTCAGCGAGAACACCGCCTCCTGCGAACGTAAAAAGTGAGCTGAATCCATAGAGCGTACATCCCCTCCATCAATCCATGTCATGTTTTTTGAAACTTCTTGACACCACAGAGCCCGCGGTAGCTGAGCGGTTAGCCTGCTTGCCTCCCACAAAAGCGAAAGGGGTTCAGTCCCTGTCTGGGTCAATCAAGGAATGTTCGCATGTGGGAATCGTGCCGGACGATGCCGCTGGCCGGCTGGTTCTCTCGAGGATCTCCCGTTTCCCGCGCCTTTACATTCCGGCGCTGCTCCATACTCACCACAATCACTCTCATCGAGCTGTTAAGAGCTTGCGTCACCCGCCATATTTAATATTTTATGTATGTCTTCCTTATTAAAATTAAGAAGGAGAAATTGAAAAACCCGACAATAGAATCTTAGCTGGTTACTTTACCCATCATTACATACAAAATATATTAAATACTAATGCATATTTATCCAACTTAATATTCATTCATGAAATAAATTTGTCTCCGTAATTACTCTTATGCTTTGCTTTATACGGGTTTATAATATAACTCACTATTGGTATATATTATTTCGAATTTCGTAAAAGATTTCTTTTTATGGAAAAGCGAACTGTTTCATTCTAATAGATACCACCATTTTTAAGTAAAAATCTCATTGCTTCCTCATTTTACATAAATATTTCTACCATTGCAGTGATCAAACTTCAAATCATATTTTTTAACATTGACGTTTTAGTTTGTTTAAAAACGACACCTATAAAACAAAACATATAATATCAAACTAGGTATTAATAAATTCATGTTATAGATCAAAATTCAAGTTATTAAAACTTTCAAGAATTCCTTTTTCTTTAAAATTCCTGCAGTTAAAAGGAATACTAGGAAGATATTTATATAGTTTTATTTTATCGCTCTAAAATTTTTGGCTGCATATTCAACAAAATTGGCCAAAAGTTTCTAGTTTTCGAATAATAGTCTTTCCACTATCTACATAATGTTTAGTAACTGTTATAGTATCATATTAAATTTTAATAAAGAACATAACATGTATAGGAATAGCTTTATAAAAATAATCTTAAAACCTCCATTTCAATAATTTTCATAAAAAAATGGATATTTGATATTTGAATGATTCTTGTAATGGGGATAAGTGAATTTCTGAACTATATTTGTGGACATGCCCCATTGCATTACACTTGACGGAACCCAGGGTTGCGGCATGATCTGTTTCCAAAATCCTGCCCACGCACCCAGGGCCCAGCGGAGACAGGGAACAGTAACACCGCACAGCTGGATATCGGCCCGGCTGTTACAAGAACAGATACCAGTGGGGAAGTCCGACTATGTCTGGTAGATGCCACACATGTCAGTGGCGCCAAGGCAAAATCCGCTTTCTTCTATAGACGCTTTCCTCTTTTACGGGATTTTTATTTAGTAGTAGGAGACATCACGAATAGTTTCGTGACGTAGAAAACTAATAAAATCAGAATTTTTTAATTCGAGGAAGTTTATTTCGCTTTTTAAAATAAATAATTGGGGGGATACTTTATATTTTACTGTGCTTTACCATTTAGAACTTTTAATAAACATGTAGGTACCCCGATTTACTCTGTCCTTCCGACATGCAAATAAACAGTTGTAGCCCCTGTTGCTACAGCAATTTGGATCGTTTTCATTTACCCAAGTTTATGTTGCTATAATAAAATATACGTCATTAATGGCAGCAATTTTTTTGTCTGCATAATTAATGTGGTTTTATATATTAACAACAAGTTGGACTGAAATATTTAAAAAATAATACTGTCGTACTCCCAAGCATACGAACTTTCTCGTATATATTTTTTGTTGCAATTTTTAAATAACGGAATCCTTTGCTGGCAGCATCATCGTATGTCATACGTGACTGTGGCAGTGCTCCGGCCTTTGATATATATTCTTTAATTCGCTTTGTGTCCTCCATATAGATTACTTTCGAGTTATCTTAAATTTTCGTACATCTTCAGTATAAGTGTTTCCTTCCCTTCTCCACATATACGTCAGGCCGTATTTTACGAGGACCCTCGCAATTATGTGTAGAATCTTTTGTTTTCTTTTTATAATTCTCATTTATAGCTATATAAACTAGTTGATCCGCTGTATGAATTAATTTATCTTTAGTCGTAACACTTGCTTGCCTTAGTTTCGCAGTTAGAACTTCGTCTTATTTTTTGCCTGTTTACGAACTACAGTATGATAGGACTGGGAGATCTATTTTTTTAAGCCTGTTGTCAATTTCCATATACTTCAAACTTACTTCATAACCAAGGTGGTTTGTTTATCAGTTTTCATGGTCTATTCTTTTAACAAATTTGGGGCCGCGGTAGTGTAGTGGTTAGACTACTGGCCTCCCACCTAGGTGAAACGAGTATGATTCCCGGTGGGGCCGCTCCCGGATTTCCACATTTGGGAATAGTGCTGGACGATGCCGCAGTTCAGCGGGTTTTCTCAGGCATCTCCCGTTTCCACTGCCCTCCCATTCTGGCGCTGCTCCTTACTTACCTCTCTTCGCCCTCATCGGCTCTCAAGACCTTGATGTTAAGAGATGCCCTAATCTCTTCACTCACTTTTGATTAACACAGATGGTTTACCATGGAACATGAGATTATCACGTCTGAGTTATTACATGTGCTGCTTTTTTTTTTAGCTCTGATACATATTGTTATGAGCCTGGGTGCTTCATAACACTCTTAGGAAAGGTTAAGTTTAAGGAAAACAGGATAAGATCAGATAATTAAAAGAATTGGTTGAAATGATTAATAAAAACTTTACTTGATGTAAAGTTAGAAAAGTATACAATGATATTCAATTAAAGTTAAGTCCAACGGAAGTGAAAGGGAAGGACTTAAGGAAGGTTGTTAGTTAAGAAGGAGGATCACATATAAAGGAAGGGAACCTACCCCAGCCTCGCACCCGGACCCTCTGGCGGAAGCAGCCCAAGGAACAGCCACTGTCTGGTCTGCAGTTCGTAGTAGACGACGCCGGTCCTGGTCGTTGACGTCTATTTCACACTTCTCGCCCCACCACGTGACCGCGACGAACTTTGCTCCGAATGGTTCCCTTATTGCTTTGGAGGCGAGCTGTTTCGGTTTTAGTGTTACTTCCCTGAAATTGTCATGGATCAGCATCCTTGGTGCTGCCGGGCGTCTTGTGTGAATGCCCCGTTGGCTTGATGCAATAATTCTTAATCTGATGTTTTGATACTCAAGCAGTTTTGTTATGTCTTCGCGCCATTATTATGTCGTGTCTGCAATCGTTCTGGCTTGGCGTTAGTGAACTCTGTGGCACCTTTTCTTCGGTTTTACTTGGTTAGGAAGTTTGAACAGGACCTATCATAACAGTCCCCCCAAAGTGATTAAAATGAGAGATGTCCCCATCTCTGGAGGGATGGTTAAGAACTTAGTAGAGTAGAGACATATTTGCTTGAAAACTAGCGTATGTCTAGGTCAATGGTAGAAGAAGAGTGTGTAGTGAGGATTAGAGACTCGAGAATGGGCCTGTAATTCTCATAGAATAGTTACACGTAATAAGTATTGTGGAGAATGGCATAAAATCGACGTTGGTCACACTGATGGTTCGCCGCCGTCCGGTGGACTCTGTGCACACGTGGGGGACTGGCAGTGAAGTTGGTGACCGGTGACATCGGGCTCCTCCGTCCGCTGTCTCGTGCGAGGCGTGACTGAGATGGTAGGAAGGNGGTAGTAGGAAGGGGTAGGGAGGGTGAACGGATGTTGGACGTACATTAATGTATACATACATTACCAGACACTTAACCGTCATCGTACATAGGCATCTTGTCATATAAAATCCAATATAGACAGAATATTAGTTTACAATGAACATGAGTAAAAGCGACTAGACAAGCGTACTATTTGATTGGCTTTACATTATACTGTTTCATATCGTAATGTTGAACAAACACTCTCCGGAAAATACATACGGCCGTGAAAACCCGCTGCCCGTTTTTGTACAATATAAAGTTTACAACCTTGATGAGTTATTCCAAAAAATCACCAGAAGGCGAGAGAACCAGCCGGCCAGCGGCATCGTCCGACACGATTCCCACATGCGAAGATTCCGGGATTGACCCAGACGGGGACTGAACCCCTTTCGCTTTTGTGGGAGGCAAGCAGACTAACCGCTCAGCCACCGCGGCCTCTGTGGTGTCAAGAAGTTAAAAAAAACATGACATGGATTGATGGAGGGGATGTACGCACTATGGATTCCGCTCACTTTGTACGTTCGCAGGAGAGGTGTTGTCACTGAAGCTAGAAGGTGTGTGCATCACAACGGCGAGGAAATCTCACGCATATCACCTGTCGTTTGTACGCCCTCGCCTCAAAGTCCCTTGCTGTTGACGATGCAGTCAGTTTTACAGATGGTAGGACTTCAACCAATCATTACTTTTTCATATTGTAACAGCGTACGCTAGCGTGGTAGATGCATGTTTATATAACGATCTCCTTTCCGGCATGCTCGACGACGAAGTGAGGACCATTTTTTTACACACTGAATGCTTGTATACCATAATCATTATAAGGCCGTTCATGTTTCTCGTTGTGTTGCACTTTGAAGATATAGTTAATTGCCATTGTTGCATGATCTACTTAATACTTTTAAATGTAGATATAATATAAAATTTTTAATTGCGTATCACGTTGTATTTTTACCTGTGAAATGATTAGACTCTCTAGGTGAATGAACCTGCGATACCTTAATCTCAAGAAGGATTCACTATCTCCAGCACCATCAAGGAACATGAGTTAATTTATATAAAACTTTAACAGCACATGTAAAAAGTAAGTACGTTTTGTCAACGGTGGTGTAATTACAATAATTGTAAGGGACAAGTTGCTTTCTTGGTTGGTGATGTATACCATGCAGGGAAAGGTAGGGTGGCGATTGTAACCTGTGCTTCTGTTGAGTTTACATCGATAGCTACGAGATGTACTCGTGGTCTCCAGGTCTTCTGAGTATGAAAAAGCTACTCTAGTTTTTTTATTTAAGGTAAATCTCTTCTTTTTATGTATTGGGTCTTCTAAAATCAGACTATGTAAATAGTTAAAATGTATGTGTGTTGCGATGCCTCCTTACTCATCATTATAAAGTTCGTATATATTAATGATAATTGTATATTTGTAAAGTTTGTTTACGTGCAATTCATAACTAATACAATTCTAATGTGCTAACAGTATAGCAGTCCCAAACCGAGAGTTACGAACGCCATCCAAACTATAACACCGGACATGCTAACAAGAGCGTGGAACGTGTTTCATTATCGCGTAGATGTCGTTCAGACCGCTCATGGTGGTCACATTGAACATTTATGAATGTATGGTAAACAAACTTCACGGTTCCACGGTTCATGTGATTGGTCAATCAAGGTTGTAGGTTGTTTGGTTTTTATATTATAGACCTTCAAATTTGGGGTATTCTTTTATACTCAACCTGTAAGTTGTGCACTGTGGTGTAACCAAGTCGATATCTGAATGACAATGTTGTAAATGAATTGACATGGCCACGAAATCTAGAAAAAAATACATACCAATTATCGAATTGGAAGTACAAAGAAGAGCCAAAAAAAACTGGTATAGGCGTGCGTATGCAAATAACAGAGGTATGGAACCAATCAGAGTAACGCGATGCGGTCGGCAGCTAGATCGGTTACTGCTGCTTCAATGGCAGGTTGTCAAGATTTAAGTGAGTTTGAACGTGGTGTTATAGTCGGCGCACGAGAGATGGGACATAGCATCTCCGAGGTAGCGATAACATTTGGATGNCGTACGACCATTTCACAAGTGTACTGTGAATATCGGGAATCCGGTAAAACATTACATCTTCGACATCGCTCCGGCCGGAAAAAGATCGTGAAAGAACGGGACAAACGACTGACGGGAATCATTAAACGTGACAGATGTGCAACACTTTCTCAATTTGGCGCATATTTGTTTTGTGGACTGCCCTGCAGGATTGATGGTGTGAATTGCCTCCTGCATACCTTCAGANTCAATTTGGCGCATATTTGTTTTGTGGACTGCCCTGCAGGATTGATGGTGTGAATTGCCTCCTGCATACCTTCAGGCATTAGTCGAGTCCATGACACGTCGTCTTGCGGCACTTCTGTGTGCTCGTGGGGCCCTACACGATATTAGGCAGGTNTCAATTTGGCGCATATTTGTTTTGTGGACTGCCCTGCAGGATTGATGGTGTGAATTGCCTCCTGCATACCTTCAGACATTAGTCGAGTCCATGACACGTCGTCTTGCGGCACTTCTGTGTGCTCGTGGGGCCCTACACGATATTAGGCAGGTNCATTAGTCGAGTCCATGACACGTCGTCTTGCGGCACTTCTGTGTGCTCGTGGGGCCCTACACGATATTAGGCAGGTGTACCAGTTTTTTTGGCTCTTCAGAGTATGTTTTTCTCACAATTACATGCTACATTATCCTAACAATGCTGTATGTTGTCATAAAGATGTTATCACAAAATGTATATATTTACTGGCATCCTTGGATTCAGTGTATTTAAGGGGCAAATGATAAAGGCATTATATTTGCTTAGAGCTATGCCAATATATACACATTAATGTACACATATGAATGATTAAATGCACGAGTGAATAACATTGCGATATTTATCCTATGTGTATTTCCATACGTGGTTTTTCTGTTTTCGATTCCTTGCATGTCTAAATGTGTCTATGTATGTATGCGTTTTATCCTCTTTTTGTTTCAGCTGTGCAGTTTTTCGTGTTAATTTCAAGAAAGCCTACAAGAAAAGGAGGCCCGCTTCTGGTTAGGCGGCTAAACACGTGCTTCCGTGGAAGAATGATTCTGTCACGTCTTTCACTATCCCACACATCGGAGAAAGGAGCCAGATATCCAATCTAACATGTGATGTTGAAAGCAATGGTTCCGTAAATGACGACGTTGAGGTTAGTGAGGTGGATAATTTAGATGCTGTGGGTATGGATAACGAACATGATGAACAACGACATGGTACAAATGATAACTCATGTGAAATTACCTCACAATAAACGGGTGCAATGGAAGTGACTGGTCACACTCCGAAAAAAGGGGTATAGGTAAAGACAGCTCCCACCCTCCAGTTTCAAAAGTTCTGCAAGAGTATCTTCGCACCAAGAAATGCAAGCCTGAGGCTACACCGCTCACTGATGCTCTCGGAACTTTTTTCGAAACCATGGAGCAAACAGCCATATCATTTATGGTATCTAACCAATTATAAATTAAAGGAAGATTGCTAACATTGTCAACGATTACGAAATGAAGAACTACCACAGTCAAGTATCGTCCACCTCACAAACCTCTTCACATAGGCCAGCTTCGCATTGCTCATTCTCAACGGAAGAGTTCTCAGTGGATGACTATACTGCGACAGCACAATCTCCACAGTATAGTTACCAGGAACAACGACCGCTAACACAACTTGTGCCAACCACGGAACAGAAGGTTGTGCCAATTTGCCACACGTTATCACATATTATGATAAGCGGACTACAGCAGTCTTATGGGGTCGCCATCTTGTGTACCTCTATCTTAGACGTATCCATCTCTGTGATGTCATACCAATCAATAAATACTGTTGTCTATAAAGTTTAATGGCAATTATGTGGTTGAGTAAATTNATCTCTGTGATGTCATACCAATCAATAAATACTGTTGTCTATAAAGTTTAATGGCAATTATGTGGTTGAGTAAATTCACATTTTGGCTGGACTTCCATTGCCTCCAGTGACTACGATTAGAAACAAATGGAACGACAAAAATGAAACAAGTTACAACGTACAACACAAAAAGAATTATTAACAAACTAACAACAAGAAAAAATTTTATATTTATGTTATTATAAAAATTTGAATTTAACTCCATACATTCTGACATACTGTGCATTTTTTTTTGTGACGAGGCCTGTAAGCTTTAATTAGATAATGTCAATTTTATACACAAAAATAATTTGCAATTTAGTGTACATTAAGATATGTACTTACTTCAGCGTTAGTGCAAGTCGTTCCTCGTTACATACAGATTCTCGAAACGGCGAATATTTCTTTGACAGAGGAAGCAAGTTAATCGGATCGTAAAACTTTTTTCGCGATATACGGTAATACAGGAAACATTTCGCGTCATCTTTCAACAGATCTGGAAAAAGATGGAATTCTCCATATATATTCCTCTTCTCAAATACTTCATGCACCCAGTATTTCCATCTCCATTTCATTTTTTGTTCTCGATCCCCTTCCACTGCACAAACTGCAGCTACAACCACAACTTCCCCTTAGGATGAACTTTCCATTGCAACTGGTCGCATCGTCGGTCGGTGCCGTGCTGGTCGTTACAAGTGGGTTCACTGCATGTCGAGCCGCGCCGTGCCGAGCCGAGCCGCGCCGTGCCGAGTCGAGCCGTGCAGTGCCGCGCATTGCTATCCGTTCATAATGAGTTTCCTTCTTTACAGATTCCCAAGAGGTTAGTTGATTGCACATTGTAGGTCTAGTCGGATGCATTCGGCAGCTAGTGTTGTGAGTGTTGGCTGTTTTTAAAATTTTTTGATGGTTTCTTTTCTATCGGTTTGTACGGAAGTCGTTTGTTATTCTGTGGTACTAACCAGGACGGTCTGGTCTTGTCAATCATCGTCTAACGCAGCGTACAGTATCCGACGCCTGTGTAATATGTGATTGCAATGGTTGGTAAGTGATTATAACTATATTCCTTTACATTTTAATTTTTATATCAGTTTGCATCAATGTGTAGCAGTGTTGTCGTTATCGTTCCCAAACTTCACAATATAATTTTTTCGCCTAAAATTATGTACAGCACTGAATGCTTGCGCAAAAATCATTGGTTGGTAAATGCTTATAACTATTTGCTTTTATAATTTTTTTTTATCTGTTTGCCTCAGCGCGTAGCAGTGTTGTCTCTCTTGCGCGACTAATGGTTTTAATGTATGTTGTTTCGTAGCAAGCAGAGGAATACCGTCTTTACAAGTCGCGCAATATGTATCGCACTTGGTACATTGTAGATTATTATTGAGGTTGGTCCTTGTGAACATTTGATCTTTTCATGTTCTCGAGCATTTCATCTTTTCACCAAAGTTCTTGGTGCACTGGTAACGTGGATATTACTATTACTGTCTGCATAAGCAATGGGTATGTTTAATAGTAACCTGACCGATTTTTCATGTACAGGACTGTTTTATATGTTTTTACATGCGGTTTCGGCTACCCTCTTGTTAGACCGACGGTCTTTATTTGCATTAACTCGTACATGTTTTAATGTAACCGGTGACTACTTACACATTGCCCTGGGGCAATTGTATACGCATTAAGTTTTCCAATGTATGGGTGGTTGTTGCTAAGGATTACCCATCGTGACGATGTCTCAAGATGCTGGCCCTCGTGTCAGGCTGACAGTTTATTTATATGTATTACTTATGCTGTAACCCCCACAACTACATACATCATGCTCGCAGCAAGATTGTGTATACATTGAACTTTTTCGTGTATGGATGGTTGTTGCATGTTACCCATGCTAACGCTTGTTAATGCATATATAAAACTTGCGGAAGTAGGCTACAAGCATGGTGGTGGGTGATTGACGAGTGCACGTGGACCAGCGCATATGTGTGCTATTTCAGGCCACTTACACTCCTACATGCATTAGTAACTACTTACTGCTACCACATGCTTGCAACGCCATTGTGTGTTTACCTGCCTTTATTTTCTTTACATGTATGGCTGACTGTTACTTGTTTGCTTAACTCGAATAGTTAAGAAATGATGCCCTACTTTGCTTATAACAGGGCTTAGGGCCCTTATTACCATTATCGCATTGATTGCATTCAGAGATGAAACAAGTGATATGAATTTAATGGTCANGGATGAAACAAGTGATATGAATTTTATGGTCATGGCTTTCTCAGATAGGAAATGACAGGCATATATGTTTTTAATTGAGATTAAAGCATAATTGGCCCTGCTGCCAGTTCTATGTTGGGAGAGATGTATATGATATAAATATTTTGGCTATGGCTTCAGCAGATGGGAAATGGTAGTCACCTATGCCTATAAGAGAAGTTATGGCTTAATGGACACTACCACAAGTTCAATGTCGGGAGCGATTTGTGTGATATTAATTTAGTNTAAGAAATGATGCCCTACTTTGCTTATAACAGGGCTTAGGGCCCTTATTACCATTATCGCATTGATTGCATTCAGAGATGAAACAAGTGATATGAATTTAATGGTCATGGCTTTCTGAGATAGGAAATGACAGGCATATATGTTTTTAATTGAGATTAATGCATAATTGACCCTGCTGCCAGTTCTATGTTGGGAGAGATGCATATGATATAAATATTATGGTTATGGCTTCAGCAGATGGGAAATGGTAGTCACCTATGCTTATAAGAGAAGTTATGGCTTAATGGACACTACCACAAGTTCAATGTCGGGAGCGATTTGTGTGATATTAATTTAGTGACTGCAGGTTCGATGGATGTAAAATGGTGGACGACTATGCTTATATGAGGGCTTAAGGTGTAATTAACCTTGGCGTGCTACTCGTCGTCGGAGGTGATGTCTATGATATGAATTTGGGGGCTATAACTTCGGCTGATGGGAAATGGTTGTCAACTATGCTTATAAAAGGACTTAAGGCATACTTGTCCTACGGTACTTTTCATCGTCGGGGTGATGTTTGCAATATGAATGTTGTGACTATATCTTAAACGGTTCGAAAATGATAGCCAATTATCCTTATACGAAAGCTTATGGCATAATTGTTTCTACTAGCCTATTCAGCATCAAGGGTTATGTCTGTGTTATGAATTTGACGAATTTATTATAAACGGTTCGGAAATGGTGGGCAACTATGCTTATAAGAGGGCTTAGAGCATCCTTGGCACTATCACCTTGATGCTATGCTCTAGCTGGCACGAATGGTAGTTTGGCGGCTGGAATACAAGATGGTGGGGAGACGAAGGCAAGATGGCTGGGTGATTGACGTGTGCGTGATTAGCATAAGTGTAATTAGTATACGTGCAATAAGCATATATGTATGATTGGTAAAGACGTCCTTAACATATGCGTACTTAGCATAGGTCATAGAATATATGCCAATAACAAGGTGGGTGATGTGTGCTTGATAAGCATAAGTGCGATTAGTATACGGTGTAATGAGCATATATGTACTTGGCATTTGTCGTATAATATACAGAGCGTAAGGTAATCATCATTGGTTAGACAGAAATTAGATTTGTCACTGAAGATTACACTTTTCCGTTATTCCCCATACACATATATGGTATGACACCATTTTATGCAACGATCACGATGGCTCGTGGTTAAGGGCAGCCTTCACAATGGAAGGCTGAACAAAAACCTGCCCCAGTCAGTCGGCGTGTCACTGTCCACATTAATGCCAGAGAATACAAACCTTCCTGTACACTTAACTTCACATGTATTGTGCATATGCTATGGCATGGCTTCCGATGCGACCATCTGTGCGCTCTGACGTCCGTCTAGTAGTTTCATTCCCACTACAGCAATACATATTTTCCTTCCTGGGACCACTGTCGTCAAATGCGACTGACAGGTGTGGCATCAAAACACGTTGATTATCGACAATATAGCACAGGGGTCAGCTGACAGTACATAGACCTACGATGAAACCTCTCATGAACTCATCTGTTTGGCAGAATTACGTACGTCGTATTCCTAAAGGCATCACAAAACCTTGTTCGTTCTCGAGGCACAGTAACAGCCAAAATACTCCCTTCAAATGGCCGTGACAATGTATTGGAAGGCTTAAAATGCTTGGTTGTCAGCCTATGTCAAGTGTGCGGTTCGTGTGATTGGCCAGAAATGGTAATAAAATGCATAACAGGCCTATGTAAGATCGATCTGCACGTTTCATGGAACTGCATTCACGCCTTCACTGGGTGCCATTTTCTCTGCCTGGCAGCTGTAACGGAGTGAACCTGGCTTGCATTACGTTGCCCAAGAACAGAGCTTGGTCGGAGGCTATGACGCTGGAAAACATGAAATCGATGCGCTGTTTTCTAATCCGGGTGAAGTTTCGATGTGGCCATATCTCCTTGTCCCCGGTGCATAGTGCCTTGGGTCGCGGATCGTGCGAGACTGGTCGAACGACAGCCCCCTTCCTCCTTCAACGTCTTGGGGATGTAGTTCATTTACGGGTACTTACAACTTTCCTGAAGCCCTGCTAAAGCTCTGCTTCCAGGGTATTCCTCCGCTTCATGCAAACAAAGGTCAATGAAGTAGAACAAATTACACCAAAGAAACAACGGTAATCATATTTTGCATAATAACTATATCTTACTAGGCGTCACCAACACACCTATTTTCTTTCTGTTTTTATTCATATTAATTATAAATAAAATATTTTAATTTATAGATAAAATTAAAATAAAAGTTTAATTTATTTATAAATAAGATTTGTTTTATGTTAACTCAAGTATAAAGGTATGTGATATATTTAAGAAACAACCAAGCATGCTTTACGTGGGGTGTTTTTTCAAATGTTTGATTTATAAAGTGCGAAGAAACCACGAATAGACTATACTACGTGACTTGAGTGTCACGTTACCGGCGCCATCGAGATCGTCAGAAGCGACCTTTTTGAAATAATTGGATGAAGACGTCCTTTGGCTTCTAGGAGGTTACTCCACGTCTGAGGCGAGTGTCGGTTGAAGACCCACGGCTATTTAAACCTCGCCAACAATTTCATCAGTGGACACTCGCAGGTGGTCTCACGATAGGGTCTCTTCGCTAGCCTTTGTAGGGAAAGGCTAGGAGGTCAAGTTTAGGGGAAAACAATGTTTTAATAACCATGTAGGATTTTCATGCAGGGTTTTCTTATAGGAATTTTTTAACTAGGCATTAGAAGTTAAGTATTGTTCAAGGACATTGTTATTTAACTTCATATATTTGATTTTGTAACGCGGCACTTTCAATTGAAATTCTTTTGTAAAGTTTTTAAGGATTACGAAATTTTTTTAATGAATGTGTGTTTTAAAATTTGTATGAATCAAAAACTGAGGAATACCAGAATTATAATGTTTTCATGCTGTTGTAATAATTTTGTATTTTGGGCGGAGGAATCAAAACATTGACGAGAATAGTGTGCCAAATATATATCTGAAATAAACAAAACATTTAAGCATTTTTGACATCACCTTAGTGTCGTGTAACATCGCTGATGTGAAATTACATCTCATTATCTCGTTTCGTCTCCAGCTAGGGAAATCATGGTTGAAGTGATTGGTGACTTGGAGGCATCATGTGTGCATGTGACAGAGTGACGATTTTCTCAGGATATTCCAGGAGAATGCCGAGGGAATCCCGGACCTCTGTTGCACAGTTTACTAGCATAAAAGTACTTTCGTAACTGAAATTGAAGTTACTCAATGGAACACCTGAAAATTCACACCAGCCAAAGTAGAATGATGATGTGAAAGAGCGAGATATCCAGTTCTCCTGTTCTCTCACTTCCTACCCAACTGTGGCAGTGTTGCCACGCCACACCGACAGTACAGTTATTCTCAATAACCGCATGTGTTTGTTGTTATGTATACTGAGTAATCGTTGTCAAAACGGGCTTTTTACTACATTAGTTGTTAAACATAAATGACAAAAAAATATTGTTTCTGTTATTTACAAGTTAGTTTCGCTATCATTTATACAAAGCTACTTATTTATTAATTTGATTTATAAAAGTAAACGCGGCATATTAGTATTTTATGCACATGTGCATATAAGAAATTTGATTCACGAAAGACAGAGTAAAACTGTGACAATGAACATCTCAAAAGAATACATGCTGGCCAGCGAGTGAGGAAACGAAATAGCCCTTACTTGACTCTAAATATACTGGGTCTTGTAAGATAATTGCTAATGCTTTTTTTAGTTCGGGGTTTGCAGGTAAGACATTTTAAAGATTATTTAGTTTCAAGTGTATGCACAGAAGAACGTTGCCAACCTCTTGGTTGATGTGTGGAAGGGAATTAGGTTTTAAATATTGCTAGTAAATTGCTTCGGAAGATAGGTTAAAAATGTTAATGTCTTTTTATTTCCTGTACTTTTGAAATGGTTCACTTGCAGATAAAATGTCATTAAGTTTCATGGAGATGAATATATTAAGAGGCTAGGAAATTATGAAATCTCTAGCCGCCTTCACCTCATATATCTTTGGAGAATCTGCGTATTGGAGACACGAGAAAACAAGAACGGTCATCGGTTAGAAGCATCAGTGCTGTTGCCATTAATTTATCGTGTCGTTTTGTTCTTAGTACTTGGTTTACAAGTCGTATATGTTTATAAGTTTTTAGTCGATGAGAATCCCAACGTTCCACAAGTCCTTACAGACGCTTTCTTCAGGGCTGTAGCAGCTGTCGCCTACTGACCTACAATGCACTCTTGTTTTTATGAACTCTGGGCTAATATGGCGATGCTGACTTTGCTGGTTAAAAAGTGAGTGCTCAAGGGATTCTTCCTAATTGGTTGAAGCTATCGGCCTATCATCCTTCCCTTTTCAATGGCTGGACAGCTTGGCAAATCAGGAATGATCTCTTTACTGTCTGCCGCTTCTTAAGTTATTTTTCTGGAAGTATTCTGAAGATGGAAGGAGGTCTAACAGATAATCAGTGTGAAACAGATATTGCCTCTCTAAAGATTGTGATTGCAATCCCCTGCCAAAACATTAGGACTATCTTCGATTTCGACGCAGCTGACACTGCAAGGGCAAGCATTCAGGTTATATCCGCGAGAACCTATGAGATATATAGGTATATATATACACACAACACACACGAGTGCTGATTAAGAAGTCATGGCAACTATGGTTTTTTTCCTGAAAATGACCCAACACGGAAAATGTACTACGTACAGTTGAAAGTGTACAACAAATACGTTTTAAAGGTGCTACCACATGGTGTATGGATGCAGGAATGTCCGGCAAGGAACAAAGACAAACATTACTGCTTGAAATCACCGTTTAATTGATGTATTCTCGTACAAACACTGTACACTCAATTGAACGGGTACGTATCGTACGTGTACGAGCTGTTTAACATACTTCAAAGTATTCTCCGAGGTTGTCCACGGTTTGTTGCCAACGATGAGACAGACATCGTCACTGCATTTCGACCAGAGGTGGTGCACATTGACGGATCTCATGCAGCCGATGGTATTTACCGTGTCTCATCGCTGGCAACGAACCATGGACAACCTCGGAGACTACTTTGAAGGATGTTAAACAGCTTGTACAATTACGATACGTAACCGTTCAAATGAGTGTATACAGGATGGACGAGAATAAATCAATTAAACGGTGATTTCAAGCAGTAATGTTTGTCTCTGTTTCTTGCCCGACGTTCCTGCATTTATCCCCCATGTGGTGCCACCTTTAAAACGTACTTGTCGTACACTTTGAACTGTACATATTACATTTAATGTGTTAGATCACTAACGGGAGATAAACAATAGCTGCCATGACTTCTGAATCGTCATATATATATAATGTTCACCCCTAAGCACACCGAAATTCATGTCTACGTGTTTTCTCGTGGCTTAAAATCGTTGTGCCTGTGATGATTATTTCCACTGAGCAGTAAGAGTTCGTTTTGGTATGTTATGATTATTAAAAAAATATTGTGTTTCTTTCCTACCTTCAGGGATGAAGAGTTGTAGAATGTATTGGTTAAATGTCCAGTCTGCTGAATTTATATCAGGTACGTTAATGGAAGGCATTACACCGTAGCATTGGTTCTTCCCACACTTGAATTTGTTTCATGTATCTATAAGAGGGGTTGCAAGCCTACGTGCTATTAACATGAAGAGTCGTATCTGCTGACTATCCACATTATATGTTTGAACGTACGTACTACTGCCCAACAATAAATTCGGTCACTGTACAAAAATAAGCCCTAAGTTCATTGTGGTAAATTTTTATTTCCATCCAGAAGCATTGGTTTTGAAGAGGAAAAAGGGGAAAAAATGCAGAGTTTATATAAACATACCTATTACAAATATTTTAAATTAAATACAATTTATACATTAAAGAAAAACTAATACATTCTAAGGTAAAACTATTATTTATGAAATAATCACTTGCACATGAATGGAAACGAGGGAAAATTTACTGATAAGTATGGTAAATACCCAATATATATGCGCAAAATTAAACTACAGAATGTGCCCTTATTACATCAAGAATTTGTACTGAACCACAAGCTGAGTACTAAAGAAACAAAGTTAAGGCACAAATTTAAGAAATATATTAACACAATAAACCCGTTTAGAAATAAACAACACAAGTTTTAGCTACTTTAACCAATGTGAACATAATACATAACATATTTTTGAAATAATCTTTGTGACCGTGATAATTACAATATTTGAGAAAATTTTACATGTTTCTTGATGCAAAAAATATATATCTAAATGCCCTTTTATAACATGAGTTTGCATTCATTTGGAGTGCTGTATCAGCATGTCAAGAGCCGGTGAATTTTTAAGAATATCTTTACCTATTTTATTACTACAGACTTTTATCGCACATCTATTTGCTATCAGCAACAACATTTCCTATTTATTTCACTGTGACCATATTAAGTTTAAAAATCTTTCAATCGCTGGTTCTCAGATATATTTTTAATTGAACAGTATCAATATTCTAGAACCCAACGAAATACAAAGTGTTTGTATACAAATTTTCGCTAATAATAAATACAATATATATTTACAAAACTACAAACCATGCTAAATACAATTATATAATTTCATGTAAGCTATTTATTATAATAAGAGCAGATATAACGCTTATATACGTGCGTAGCAAAATAAATTTTACACTAAATTATTAATTTAAGAGTCATTAACTTAGTGGACAAAAGTACCTTAAGATATACCAAATTAATATATTATTTGATACAAGACTATGCTCACACATAATGTTCTACTAAACGGTTTTAAATTACTGTTTAGAAATTGCTGGGTATTGCATAAGCGGCTGCTTAGTTTGGAGTCTATGACGCTGAATATACTGCTCTAAAAGTTCAATTTCGTTAGTGTATTTTTGACTTTCGTGTTCAGGGCAATTAACAATGGGTCGACAAGTTAGCTGTCTCTGTTCCTTTTTTATTCTTCTAAACAACAGTGCTAGACCTGTTCCTATTACAGTGCACATAAGAACGACCACGGATATACACGATATAACAGTTATCCAATTTGGAGGAGTTTCGTTTGTATAGTAAAAGAAAGGCCTTATTCCACGCTCACCTCTGAAAGCAGAAGGTACTGGTTCAGGTTGGTTTGATCTTGGGCAGTCCGATTCTCTTGCATATCGTCCCCATGATCGATAGGGACTGTCTTTTTCTCTCCTACTTGAAGACTTTAGTGCAGATGTTTGTCCTAAACTGCAAAAAAGCCCTTTCTTGCGCTTAATTCCACGTGTTGTGACATCCTCCGCTTGCGTAGTTGAGCCAACCAAAACACCTATATCATTTCTATTCTCTAACGCCCATTGCCACATTTCCGTGATGCTGCAGTCACATTTCCAAGGATTTCCAACTAGTCGAAGCGATGATATGTTGATATTATTTTTAAAATATGTTGGATTAATTGAAGTGAAGTTACAGTAGCTAATATCTAAGTTTTCCAAATTTGGTATGATATTCAAAAATGAAAATTGGTCTTCTTGCTCCACATTTGAACCTAAGGGGTTTCCAGACAATCTAAGTGTCACAATATTTCTTGTCCAATTGAAAGCATTCTCTGGCAAGCGTTTAAGGTTGCAGTTACTCATATCCACAGTCTTCAGTCGCGACAACTGCGCAGGCAATAGAGCCTCGAATTCTGATACTTGGAGTGGGTTACCTGCAAGCCTAAGTTCCTGAAGGTCTGTGTATGTTCTGTTTTCCACAAAAATAGAAGCGTCAGGAGGACGAGATAGGCCACAATTATTTAGCTCCAAAACTTCTAAACGAGTTAGATTTTGGAACAAACCAGATTCTAGTTCTGTCAAAAAGTTACCAGACAAGATCAGATGTTTTAGGTGTGTCATTTTAGAAAATGTATTTCTGGTGATGTATGACAAATTACTGAATCCCATATCTAAATATTCTAGAGAAGTTAAAGGAGCCAGCAGTCCAGTGAACGCATCATTAAGTGGATTGTGTGAAATATCGAGTTGTTCTAAATGTGGGAATCTGTGGAACGTATCAGATGGTAAACGTGTTAAGCAACAATTTCTTAATGATAATTGGTGAAGACGGGTTAATGGACTTAGGGCTACAGCCAGATCGGATGCCGAAAGAAAATTGCCTGTCAGAACTAAATTCCGAAGACGAGTTGCATTTCCAAAAGCATATTCAGTTAAAGGTCCCCTCAACTGGCAGTTGGAAAGATCCAACGTTTCTAAGTACCTCAAGTTGTCACCTAAAGTACTGGAAATATCTACATCTTTAAGCTCATTTTCAGACAGAATGAGTGTTGTCAGATACGTATTATTCTCAAACAGACCGTCAGGCAAATTATTAATATGAGAGTTTCTTAAATTCAGAATCTCCAGACGAGGGAGGCAACCTAGTACAGCCTTCCAGTTTACCTCTGTCAAAAGATTGCCATATAGTTCGAGATTTTTTAAATTTGTCATATTATTAAAGGCTTTATCGTCAATGTGAGTGAGATTACACTGATTTAGTTGTAAATACTCTAAACTGTAGAGAGTTTCCAAAACTCCAGAGGTGAGAGAACTGATCGGATTTCCAGAGAGGTCCAGTCTGTTAAGCGCAGTAGAGTTAGAAAAAAAATCTTGCGACAGATTTGAGAGGTGACAATAACTCAAATCCAGATAAAGAAGAGATCTGCTGATCAGAAACGGGCCGTTCACATCGCTCAGGGGGTTGTTCTGCAATTCCAGTGTTATCAGACCAGCGACGTCTCTGCAAAACAAAACATACTTTTAAATATAAAATCACAATAATTTTTATTGCAACAAAATATTTCAAATATTTGACATAAAAAAATACATGTCCGACTGAGAGAAAACATTGTTTTAAGTACTCTTGTAGATGTATACACATCTATTTATACCTCATAAAGTGAGTGAGTGAAGAGATTTGGGCGGCGCTTAACAGCGAGGTCTTGAGAGCTGATGAGAGTGAAGCGAGATGAGTATGGAGCAGCACCGGAATGAAAGGGCGGGGAAACGGGAGATACCCGAGAAAACCCGCATGCCAGCGGCATCGTACGGCACGATTCCCGCTTGCAAAAATCCGGGACTGACCCAGCCGGGGATTGAACCCGGTTTGCCTTTGTGGGAGGCTAGCATGCTGACCGCTTAGCCACTGCCTCGTAAAGTAACATTTTCTTCACGTACATTTTATTTTCAAATAAACACCAATTTTGTCTTTCAAAAACCTAAAAATTTTATTTATAATACTGTTAATCATATAATTTCTGAACGCTTTTTAAAACACATAAAATATAAAATTTTCTTCTGAAATTCAAATAAGCTCCAATTTCCTTTCTCAAACAAACATCACACTTTTTCAGCTTATTATTTGTACCCTTCATATAGAATTATCGTTATATTGGCTTGAACCGACTATTTATGGACACTTATTATATCAAACGTTTTATAACCTGCCTCATGTGGTCGCAACTGGCTAAATAATGTAATGCTATTTGCTTCTGGAGTATCATTGGCTAAACACTTCTCATTCGAATTGAATCAGGAAGGTGCTGATAAGCACTGCTGTCCCTCTGCCGGAAAAAAAGAGGAGGAAATAGGCGCAAACTTTTTTTCTAAAGAGCCACAATTTCTATACTGGAACTCTACCTATTGGTGCCAAAAAGTAGAATGGAATTAATAAATGTTATGTTTATTACATATCTATAACATTTTAAGTGCCTGTAGGTTTTCTTCTTTCGCAATTATGCTTATGAGGTACTTAAGTCGTGCGTAAATTAACTATCATATTTTCAGTTAAATTAGGAGGGAATCGTGCCGGACGATGCCGCTGGTTGGTGGGTTTTCTCGGGGATCTCCCGTTTCCCCCACGTTTTCATTCCAGTGCTTCTCCATACTCACCTCAATCACCCTCACCAGCTCTAAAGACCTTGCTGTTAAAAGCCGCCCATATATCTTCATTCACTTATTCGGTTAAAGTAAACTGTGAAACATGCCATGTTGTGATATAACTCGACATCTATATCTTATTTAATAAACACGTCTCTATTCCCCTTATTGTCAAGGACACAATTGTTCGAGTTGTCTGCATGTGGTCTTCTATATTTCTGTTTTCGCTAACTGAGCCCAGTAGTCGGCAGTTGCTTGCCTGTTTCTTGCTGGCGTGTTAGAACTCTGCTTGATTACTTTGCTCTATGAAAGAACCAGGAGCTGCACTGGAGCGGTTGGGGTGGTTAATAGGGAAGAGGATTCGCGGACCCCTATATTAGGGGGGGAATATATCTGCGAGGTTGAGGTGTTGGGGCAGTGTTTGCTCGAGTTTCAGAATATGGTAACCTGTGTGTGACTCTAGAATGACTTGACGAACTCTCATATATAACTATTCTAGAAATGTGACTCTCAGGCTTCTCGAGTGGTGTTTCGGAATCCACCAAACCTTTGGCTTACGCAATCAGTGCTATGCCTGGCGCCATCTAATGCCACCTGGAATCCTCACTACCGGGATATGATGCATCTGTCTTGTTGGCTTGGGCTATAAGGTGGCAATTAGGCATAATATCAGGCGCCTAGGCCACTGGAGCCGAGAGGAAGATTTTATATGTGAAGAAATTCTTTATGGCCTGTACTCCTGCGTAAAACCCTCAATTGCCATGGAACGAGGCAATCGGTAGGCCCCATTAAATGTTTTCTATAGTGACATCCATTGAGGTTGGACTCTCCTGGGCAGTGGTTTACTAGATGGTTAACTAGATGAGAACTGTTTCACACCGACATTCTTTTCATACCAGGGGAATATACACTGAACAAAAGAAATCACTGTGATGGACTCCCCTCTTTATCATTTACTGGCCAACTTATTCATTACCAACTTTAAAGAGAAAGCAATCAACAACAGCTATTACAAACTTAGTTGTTGGTACAGATATGTCGCTGACACTTCTATTATTTACTGACATGGGGAAGAGATGTTTCAATAATTTCTGGGGAACCTTAAGGTCATACTTTATTAACAACCAGTTCACGATGGAAATTAAGGAAAACTGCCCTTCTCGGAAGTCCTGTTTAACAAAAAAGAAAAGAACACCTTAGAATACACAGCCTACAGAAAACCAAAATATACTGACTGATATTTACATTTACCAGGATCAAAAAAATTTTTTAAGACTCCAGCTACATTGTGTGCATACAAACGAGACATTTTGCATGATGATATTTATCAGAAACAACGAGAATTCGACAGCATTGTCCGAATTCTTCAGGACCTACACATACAACTGTCAAAACAACTCACACCTTATGTGTGGAACATTCTGGACAGATCTACGGCACTGCAAGAAAAACTCGAACTTTCTGAAAGCAAAAGAGAGACACAAAAAATAACTTTCAAAATCTCTGCACAAAACCGATGCGACCCACATTAGGCAAAAACAGAGTAGTGGCTAACGTATCAGACATACCACTGGATAAGGCAATTGTATCCATCTTGGCTAAGGGAATGAATTATACAGTTACACTAGCCACACTACCTACTGAAGATCTGGTGTGAGGGATTAAGCCAGAATTCAAAACCTACCTTCAACTACAGAACATAAAATACGAGCTAAAAAATTGAGAATATTACACAAAGCGAAAACTCCAAATCCAAACATAGGACAAGGAAAACGAAAAGCTCCGAGGGAACTTCGTATTAACAAATAAATTAGAACCCTCTAGGCAGACAAAGGAAATGTTCATGTTGTTATGGACACCCAGGACTATGAGGTCAAGATCATGGAGCTTCTGTCTGATCCTGCCTACTCTGCTACAAGTAGGAACATCATTAGAAATATTGAGTAATTCACCAAGAAATTTCATAGTGAGTCCAATATCGAGCATTCAATCAAGAAACAACTCATCGTAAAGGATCCCAGTACATCTGCCTTCTATAGTCTACTAAAATACATAAACCAGATGTTCCTCTGGGTCCTATAGTGAGTGCTATTGGTTCACAAACTCGCCTTATAGCAAAATACCTCAACCTTCTCTTACAAGCAACTGTACTGACTCCAGGTTCTAATTTGTATATCTTTGTAGGCTTGTTCAATTATTTAAGCAAATGTCACTTCAACCTGGATATAGAATTATCAGTTTCAATGTTGTATCCCTCTCTACCACAGTACCTGTAAAAGAGACCTCCATATTTTGCTCGAAAAGCTAAGGGAAGACGATTTCAGCAAATAGCTAGTACAACTAGCTGAGCACTACGTCCGCTTGACATTATTTCCTTGCCAGGGGAACATATATGTACAGAAAGAAGGCAATACGATGCTCTTCTCTCTTTGTCCTTTACTGGCCAATATGTTCAAGACCAACTTAAAGAGAAGGCAATCAACACTAGCTTTTACAAACTCAGTTGTTGGTACAGATATATCGATGACACCTTTGTGATTAAGAAACATGGAAAAACGACATTACAAGAATGGCTTGGATTCTTAAACAGTATCATACAAACAACCAGTTAACCAAGAGAATTGAAAAAAAAATGGAAAAGGGCCATTCTGGGATGTCCTGGTTACAAAAAGAACACCTTTTGATATACTGTCCACATCAAAACCAACAAATACTGACAGATAGATACATGCAGGCTCATGGTACCCTCCAAAGAGGTGTAATGTTTTTTCGGAACTGATCAACAGAGTGAGAAATATATGTGAAAAACAACATATTGCAACAAAATTGAGACGCCCCACAAAAGCTCTTGAAGTCAATGACTACACAAGAAATGAAAACCAAAGGATAATACACGAGTACTCCACAAAGCAGCTCCAGAACATCGCTATGTTGCTATAAATAAAAGGAATCTCAGATAGAGTGGCCTGCATACATTAGAAAAATAATACACACTGCTGGAGAATTAAAATAGCACACCACGAATCAACCATGCGACAATCACGAAACTATTTCAATAGTGAGAGTATGGGCTGGTATGCACTAGGGCTGATGACGAGACCCGGATAATTAAGTACCCATTACAGCGGGTACCGATAGCGAAAATACCAGGGTACCCGTTAGGTCGGGCACGAGAACCTGAAACCGCCAGTACTTGGGTACCCGTTATGAATAGTGCGTGTCGTACCCGATGCATCGGGTTCCCGGTGGGAAGGTGTTTGCGTTTATATACGGCGATGATTTCGGTTCCCGTGTTCTGTTGTTTCCCCATTCCAGCAGATTCCTCTGCGTTCTTGGTAGTGTCATGAATTGTCGCTCGGTTCGCTGCTAGCAGTGTTGTCTCCAGTGAAAGTAGGGGAAACTTTGCCGGCTGTCCATCTTATGATTAGAGGCTTTCTTAACAATCACTTCTGACAGAATGTAAAGGAGAGTGACACGACAGCAACCTTCAAAACCTGTAGATCATGTCCCTTTCTTCTCGGTTTCAAATGGACGTAAATACCAATACGCCCGAGTTAGTGATTCCACAGCAGGTAGCTACATTACTTGATCCCCGATATCAAGACTTGCGTGCTGAAGATGGAACCGCAGTAGTTGTGATCCGACGATATGTTCGTCAGATTGTAACTGGTATTCTACACATACAATGGAAGACCAGCTTAGTGACCTATCAGGTGATAGAGAGCCCGATTACCACTTTATTATTTGGTACACCCAAATAGCGATCGGATGGTACTTGCCAGATTGAACACTACCTTGGCGAACCTCAGGTTGGACACCATGTAGAACCTCGTGAATGGTGGAAAGTGCGCTAAAAGTCCTACTCCGTATTTAGCAAAACTATATTTGGGAATTCCAGCATCTTCCGATAGTTCAGATAGAATCTTTTCGACTGCAGGCAATATAATTTCTTCTAAACATAGTTCTCTGTGCTCAGAAAACGTTAATGTACTCGTATTTGTACACACTAACCGAGTTTTCCGAAAACCCTTAATTTGGATATCTCATTCATTTCCTTCCTGTGTTATTTTTGTTAAAAAAAATGTGTAACACTTATTTGGTTTGTTTGTTTAGAGAAAGTCGAGGAAAAGTCACCGAAACTTTCCAACAGACACCTCCATTGGTTTGAATGGTTACTCACCAATTATGCTATATTTATATTACAAACAGGCCTTACAGTGTATTTAAACGCTTCATTTAAGTTTAATTTACGTTTATGTGATTAAACAATTAAATGTACAACGTCTGAAAAAAATACAAGTATATAAACTTATTTATGGGTACATGCCTGTTACCCAAAAGGAAAATCTCCCCTGTTAATAATTGTAAATATGGAGGAAAGAGGTATAAACAAATAATTTTCTGTTTGTATTGATGTGTGATATACAGTGCATGGAGATTCACAGGACCCGTATCACCCCTTGTTCTCGGTAACAACACAAACGAAATAATTTTGATAACTATACCCTATATGAAGAATCGATTGGTAGTTATCCCATTCCCGCGAACATACCGCCGAAGGTAGGAGTATGGGTGGTGAGCTTTGAAATGGCAAATGGGAATGTGGGTCTTATAAGGTATCGTGTGATAGATCGTCTAAAAGAAAACTACATTCACTAAGAGACAGTTTTTCTGACGTGCATAATTTACGCACAATAAAATTAATCATCTAAGCATATGGGTTGTGACGTGTGTGGTTTCCGTACAATGACAATTGATCGCAAATTGTTTTTCTTACTACGTTCAAAAGGAAATCAACGAAACATGTTGTTTTTCTAGTGTGCATAACTTGTTTAAAGACAATCAAAAGGACGTTTGGTGTAGTGTAAATTCCGGAATGGTGTGAGAGAACTACTGTGAACTGGGTACTGGGAACACTCATTTGCACACAGCACTCTTCAAAAGTGTTCTAGAGGTCGACCACTATGTATCAGACACGACTCTATACAATCCGTCTTTCATTTGCGGTTGATTGGCGGACCTCAGCACTGATGAAAGATCCTCATGCTGCTCTGATTCTGTATTTTATACAATGTAAAACGAATAATGTCTGAATGAACAAACTTTCGATTATCATTTAATCTGCAGGCAAAACCTGCAGTTCCTGTATGGGGTAGATGGCTTATCTGCGTACTGCTTAGTGCTGCATTATTCTCCGCTTTTGTTCGGGAAACATTCTCATATCAGTTGCGTTTATTCACTTATCATTGTATGTGCGTAAACTATGCACATCAGATACACAATGTGCTCCATTATGGTATTTCTAGTTCGAGTGTTAGACTCGCTTTGATGCTAGCAGTGACCTGTGTGCCTTACTATATGGACTCGTGCAGTAAGTAATAGACTGTTTCCTAGCAAACGCGAAGAATAATGCAGCACTACGCAGCAAGCATATATGACATCTACCAATTACATGATTTGCTGGGTTTGCATGTACATTTACGGACTATAGATAGTTCGTTCATTCAGACAGTCATTCGGCTTACATTGCAACCATTAATCGTGTGTGTTTTTTTAGTGCCAGAAATTGTCTGTCCGTGCTATTGCTTTCTTAATGGAATGCCGTTTACAAACAAAGAAGTATTTGACATGCTGATGATACTAGGAAATTGTCGTCGGAACTGCAGAGCTACTGCCCGTTTGTATACAGAGAGATAACCACAGCGCATCCATCACTCGTGCAATTTCTTTCATCGTATTGCATGTCGCGTGCGCACAACCGTGCTAGTCTAACCAACACACAATAAAAGTAGTCGCATCAGACGACCTGTGAGAGACGACAGGGCTGTGATATAGTTGCTGCCATGGTGGTTAATCCTTATGATTCTACAAAGACGAATGCCCGCGACTCAGGATTGACACAAAGTACAGCGTGGAACATTCTCTCTAATAATCTTTTACGTTCGTACCATGTGCAGATACACCAAGAAGTTGGGTGAAACACTTTCCTAAGCACACTGATTCCTACAACTGGTACCTGAGCAAGGGCTATGCTTTCCATCGCAGTATTATGTGAACTGATGAAGCCACATTGAAGAGTAATGGCGATGTTAACATAAATAACGCCCACTACTGGTCTGAAATCGACCCACATGCGATACATCAAGTGAATAACCAGCATGTGTAGAGCCTTAATACTTTGTGCGACATTCTCGGACATCTTGTCATAGTACCATATTTTTTAAGTGCCATTGAATAGTGCAGCTTATGCGGGCTTCCTACGGTATATTTTGTATCAGCTGATCGAAGATGTCCCTCCCGCTCTGAGATTAACACTGTGGCTTCGACTGGTTAGCTTTCCGGCTCACGTTTCACACAGAGCTTGGATAGTTGCTGACATGTTATTCCCTAGATGGTGGATTGGACGAATGTGTCCTGTAGCTTGATCACCAAGTTCTCCGGACTTCTCCCCTAATTACTCTTTTTATTAGGGGAGAATTAAAGACATCGTCTACTGCGTGCGCCTAACAAGGGAAGACATGCCAGACAGAATCAGAGCAGCACGTGGATCTCTCAGCTGTGCTGAGGTCCGCTGAGTAGCAGTGATCGTAAGAAGGAAAGCTGATTCGTGTCTGATACAGAGTGGTCGACATTTCGAACACTTATGATGAGGGATAAGTGCGAATGGGTGTTCCCAGTTCCCATTTCATAGTGTTTATCTCACACCATACCGGTATTTACAATACATCCGACATCCATTTGATTATATGCAAACTAGGTTTGCACGCCAGATAAACAACATGTTCCGTTGATTTCCTTTTTGATTGTAGTAAGAATAACCATAGTTACCGTTCATTTTTATTGTATGTAAACTACGCACGTCTAAAACCAAATACTTACATGATTTATTTTATTGTGTTTTATTTATACACATTAGAAAACAACGGTCTTAGTAAATGTTGTTTAATTTTTAGACGATCTATCTAACGGTACCATGCTTAGCCTGTGTTCCCATGTGCAATTTCAAAGCATACCTCTGGTATGTTCGGGGGAATGGAGTTACTACCAATCGAGGATTCATATAGGGCAGGGCTTCCCTAAATGTGCGTCGCGACGCCCTGGGGCGCCGTGGCATTATCCCAGGGGTGTCGTGAAGTGATCCACACAGATTGCCTGTCTGTGACGACGCGACCGAGTCGTGTGAGCCCCGCGCGCATTCTGACTGACTGTCGCGGGCCGCCGGCGCCGTCGACCTCCCCCCGCGCGTACTCCATTCCCCCGCGTTGGCATCTTGTTCAGTCAAGCTTTTTTTTTGTTTAATTAAGCACGCGGAGTTTTAATACTGATTATGGATAATTTTATTCAAAGAAATAGAAAAAAAAGTGAAGACTCAGGAGGGAGCAGTAAAGAAACTTTAGAAAAACGGAAGAAGTATAGAAAATATGAAGACCAATATTTGGATTTCGGATTTACCTACATTAGCAAAGGAAATGTAGAACTTCCTCAATGTGTTGTGTGCCATAATGTCTTGGCTGCTCAAAGTATGCTTCCTAATAAACTAAAACGTCATTTGGAAACTATTCACAGTTAGCTACAAAGTAAGCCGCGAGAATTTTTTGTTAAAAAATTGCGAGAACTGAAACATCAGTTCATGGCTTTGCTTTCAAGAGCATAAGTACCTACCAAAGCACTGCTCGCCTCCTACAAGGTAGCTCACCATGTTGCCAAATTTAAGAAACAACACACGATTGCTGAGTAACTGATTTTACCTGCAGCGGTGGATATGGTATCAGCCAAGAAATAAAAAATTATAATAAATATAAAATAAAATAAATAAAAAATGTAACTCTTTCAAACAATACGATTAGTCGCCGTATTCATGACATGGCAAAAGATATTAATGAGGAAATTGTGGAAAAATTTTCAAGTTTATTTGCCATTCAACTGGATGAGGCGACCGATAGTAATGACGACGCTCAATTGATATGTTACGTGCGGTACATACACGAAACAAACGTGTGTGAGGATTTGTTATTTTGCAAAACAATTTGTGATAGTGGTAAGGCTACTGATTTATTTAAGATCTTAGATTCATACATGATCGAAAATAACATTAAATGGGAGAACTGTGTGAGTGTGTGTACGGATGGCGCTCGAGCGATTTCTGGACAGTATGGAGGTCTACAAGCTCTCATCAAAACCAAGGCTCCATATGTAAAATTGACATATTGTGTCATACATAGAGAGACCCTGGCTGCAAAGAACATTACACTTGAATAAAATTTTGTGATGGACATAATTATCAAAGTGGTGAACTACATTAAAACACGACCTGTGAAAGCAAGATTTTTCCATAAGCTTTGTGAAGAATTGGGTGCCGAGCATACCTCTTTACTTTATTGTTGCAACTCTCGTTGGTTGTCCAAAGGCAATGTACTCGCACGTGTACACGAATTACGAAATGAGTTTTACACTTATCTACAGACAAAATCCCATAATGATGCGCAAAAGTTTATTAATACAGAGTTTATAATAAAATTGGCATATATCTGCGACATATTAAAAAAATTAAATGATCTTAATAAGTCCTTGCAGGGAAACGAAACTCGCATACTGCAAATGGCAGATAAAATTACAGGGTTTCAGAAGAAGTTGCTGTTATGGAAAATAAAATTAGAAGAAGATCAAGTAAATACAGACTGTTTCCCTGCTTTACAAGAAATTCTACAAGAAAAATCGATTCAAATACTCGATCCCTCTTTAAAAGTAACATTTACACAGCATTTCTCATTATTAAACAATCATTTTGCATAATATTTTCCCGAAAATATGGAGCAATATGACGGGGTTAGAAACCCTTTCCAGTCGACCTCACCATCATCACTTTCGACAGAGGAAGAAGAACAATTAATAGAATTGTCCTGTGACTCCAGCCTTAAGCTCCAATTCGACAAAGACAAACTGCTTTAATTTTGGAGCTCAGTTTCTCACGAATATCGTGCCATCAGTACTGCAGCATTGAGGGTTCTATTAACATTTGCAACATCGTACTTGTGCGAAACAGGCTTCTCTGCGGTTGCAGTAATAACAAACAAGTACAGGTCGCAAACAAATGTAGAGAAAGAGATGAGAGTGGCAATTTCCAAACTTGAGCCTCGTTTTGAAAAGCTACGCTCAAAAAAGCAAGCACATCCTTTTCATTAGTAGCTAGCCAAGAAAGTAAAATAAATATCTCTCTTTATTTATATGCAAGGCCTTATGTTTTTGTTCTTCATTTCTAATAAAAAATATATATGTTATTTGGAGTTTTTATGATAACACACTGATAGGCTTCCTTTTGCCAAAAGGGGGGAGAGGAGGCTTCGCAAAGAAATGGCAAACTCCCAAGGGCGTCACAGTAAAAATAAGTTTGGGAAGCCCTGATAAAGGGTATTGTTATCACGATTTTTTGCGAGTCCCTGGTGTCGTGTTGTTTCCGAGAAAAGGAGGTGATAAGGGTGCTGTGAATCATTCTATACACCATCATAGCCATTCAGTTCAGTACAACCTATTTGTCTTTACAATAGTACTGTTCAGGTGGAATGTACAACATTTCGGACCGACTAGTATGTATGCATGCTCTTCGATCACACAATATATATTACACCATTTCAAGGAAAGGGTATCCTGGTAATAGGCTCTACGAGCGGGTACCCGTTTCTTTGTGATTGGGTATCCAGGTATTACCCGAAGACACTGGGTAGTGCTCGGTTACCCGTATACCCGAATACCCGGGTATCACTAGGCCTAGTANAACTAGTATGTATGCATGCTCTTCGATCACACAATATATATTACACCATTTCAAGGAAAGGGTATCCTGGTAATAGGCTCTACGAGCGGGTACCCGTTTCTTTGTGATTGGGTACCCAGGTATTACCCGAAGACACTGGGTAGTGCTCGGTTACCCGTATACCCGAATACCCGGGTATCACTAGGCCTAGTATGCACATGGTCACATGTTGGTACATTTACATTTGACCACATGCATTGGAGTGATTATGCAAGCACAAGCCATATTAGCATAACTAACACCAAACGATACCAAGCCAGTGTACCAAGTGAAAAAGAGAGCTGACAAAATCCTAAATACGTTGATTTACGTAACTGACAGACTTAGAAAGGGGACTCATAATGGGGCTAAAACCGCAGGGTGGCCATATAGTCATACGGCTCACCATGTGAATCGTTCGGACCATACTGTTGGGGGCAGTAGCTATGTGAAGGCACCCACACAAGGAGGACTGAGGCAGAACGGATGAGGCCGAACATGAGTCTAGAAGATTGATAGATCGTTCGTTAGGCGCAAAGGTATGCCATGGTGACCTGGTCCACCATACTGGACAGGGTTGGAACACCTGTGTGCCCATTAACCTATTCCAGACGCCTTGCAAAGGTGAATCTGCGGTCCCAATGCCCAATACGTGTGCTGTCATTAATTCTGCAATAGCAGTTACTCCGTTTGCAGTGACGCGAGACCATAGCAATGTGTAATTCCACAGACTGGCGTTGTTTGGAGTATAGTGATGAGTGTTGTTTCGGTATGGGGACTGATGATTATGCAGCCCGGATGTGGAGAGCCCCTGGTGAATGCCACAATCCCAATTTCGCTGTCGAGCGGCACACTTTACCCATGGCAGGCATTAGGGCTTGGAGAGCCATATTCGATTCGCTGTCATGTTACGAGGAACACTGATGCCCCAGTGGTATGGGGATGTGATCCTATGCCTCCATCGACTCTTATTCCTGGCTGAAATATCACGTTCGATATTCAAGCAGGATAGCACCCGACCACATGTGACACGGGTCGCCCAGGACTGGCTCCATCATGTCCAAACACTACCATCGCCTGTCCGCAACCCTGACATGTCACCAATTGAGCATGTCTGGAATCAGTTGACACAACAGCTTTCGCAGTGCCACAGTATCCAGTGTTTGGAACACCCCGATCAGCAATTGTACTCCTATCTGCCTCAGGACAACATCCGGTGTCTGCTGGACTCCATGCCAGACTGTGTTGCAGCGTGTATTACAGTGCGAGGTGGTACGACACACTATTCAAGATGACCGGACGGTGTGCCATGGATCCATATGTAATTGTCTTACTGCCTAGTTATTGTGAAAACACATCATCCATATCACTACCTCTAAAATGTTTCAGTACAGTCGGATGCATACTTCAGTGTCCGGCAGTGTACATTGTCATAAGACGTATTAACGAAACTAAACACATCCTGGGACCAACAAAGGAAATAACTTCAGCGGAAAAACTTGCAGGTTTACATATAAGATCCCTTGTTCATGCGGAAAAGTGTTATTAGGACAAACATGTATAAGAATAACAACTATATTATAAGAACACATAGCACAGTATTAAAACTACAATCAGCAATAGCAGAATACTTCAAATCAACAAAACACAGCATAGATTTTGACATCTTCAACACAATAACCAATATCTCAAACTACAGAGTAAATGAGTGAGTAAAGAGATTTGGGTGGCTCTTAACATCGAGGTCTTGAGAGGCGACGAGGGTGAAATGAGGTGAGTATGGAGCTGAGCCGTAATGAAGGAACGGGGAAACGGGAGATCCCGAGAAAACATGTTGATCAGCGGCATCGTCCGGCACGATTCCCACATGCGAAAATCTCGGAGCGATCCCGCCAGGAATCAAACCCGGCTCGCCTAGGGGAGATACAGCGTAAAATTAATAAGAGAAGCCGCATTTGTTAAGTAGTAACTGATGTATTTTGTAATTGTCGTACATTCTCTGATATAATATTTATATTATTTAATAATGATTATATAAGGAAAAATGATATTCACTAATAAGTTAACTTATAAGCGGTAACAGCAACGATACTGTACATAAAGTTTAATATCTGCATGTAATAATGTGAGTTCGGCAAATGCCAAGGCTGTAAATTCCACTGAAAAATCTGAGTTTAGTAAATATATTTTATAATGATAAATTTGGAACATATAAATGATTACTGAAATACGAATCACCACATTAAGCCATTATATTACTGACATGACTAGCAATAAATTTAAAAAAATAAATTAAAAAATATGCATTACCTGCAGCACCTATTGATTTAGAGAATTTATAATACTTCAGATCTACACAATTCAATGCATTTACATAGTTGGCATTTTGACGAAAGATAAATTTCTATATTTTAAATTCAACACAGGATTAAGTTAATCTTTAATCTAATAGTATGGAACAATTATTACGATTGATAAAGATATCCATTATCAGAATATATTATCAGTTGTTAGAAGAATTTATGACATTGTTATCACTAAACAATTTAATGTGAAGGAATTTACGTAAATACATTCAAATTAGATGCTTTTTTAAATGTAAGTTTTTTTTGTTTTAAATATATCTATATTATTTATTTTTATTACTGTGTGAAAACTTGTTTAAAGCAAAAAATTAGAACTCCTAAAAATAATACAAAAATTAAAGTACTTAAAATAAAAATGTTATACTTAAATGCTCTGTATATGAATATAAATAATCTGGATTCATAAAAGCAATACGAAATTGAGTCTGTAATCAGCATCTATAGGTACGTGATATTCATGGTGTTAATTTTTAACAAAGTGTAGTATTTGATATAGGCAACGAATTAAACATTTTATTAGCAGGAAACCATGAGTGGTTTTGCCATTATGGGGCGTCACAGAATTGCAGTGGTTTGGAAATAGGATATTCTGGGATTATTGATGACCATTTCATTGGGTCATTTTTACTGCCAAACATTCAAAATGTACCGCGATACCACGTATTTCCAAGGGCTGTTTTGCCTACACTACTAGATTAGGTGGAAATGTGGGCTTGACTGGTTATGTGCCTGCACCACAACGTAGTTCCAGCTCTTTTTGACAGAAATGTGCGTGACCATCTGGATGCAATATCCAAATGGAAGAACTGGAAGAGAGTGTCCTGTTCCGTGGCTATCAGAATCACCATATTTTACACCCCTCGACTACGTGGTTAACGGAGATGTGAAGAATATGGGGTACGAGACTACAGTAACATCTAAGGAAGATCTGACCGCATGAATCCATACTGCTGCTGAAATACTAAGAACACAACCAGGTACCTTTGACCGTGTGCACTAATATCTGCTTTACCGATGCTCGCTTTGCAATGAAGTTGGACGCTGACAGTCAAACCTCTTTTTGTATTCCATGATATCAGGCTCTTTTTGGATTGGTGAACTTGACTTACTTATTACATTATACTTTTTTATGATAGTACATAAACTGTTCCTAATGGGAGACAGTATATTAAGTAAGTGTGTATATATATATATATTATTTATGTATGTGAGTAGATATAAGTAATTAACGAACTAATAATAGTAAAAATTATGATAAAATTAAAAAAAAAACCAGTGTCTCAACATTACAATTGAAGACGGGTGGGAAGAGAAAATAAAAGATAATAAACATTTTATCCTTTTGTTTTAATAAATATTTTTTTTCAAAGGTAGGAGACATGTCTAGGAACTTGGGGCAGAACCCGCGGATCATACTACTATGACACCACCAGTTCTGGCGGTATGTCAGACAACAGTAAAGTCAGGATATCTGTACTGTCCAGGGCCACTCCATACTCAAGTACGCTTTATATCGGCGTCAGGGAAAAACCTGGATTTCTCACTACAGGCAAAGCGTTACCATTCTCATCCATTCACGACACCCGATGGCGAGAAAACTGCAAATGAATTCACCGTCAATAGAATACAGTATAAGGGACAAAGAGAATGCAAGTATTCTTCTGCACGTAACCCCGCGATAGGACGGTTGGAATCAGGGAGCAACAGTAGTGCTGCTGGGTGTGCCTGAATGGTGCGAAGAGACACCGTTGTTCAAGTGTTGAGTTTGCTCCTATCAAACGATGGAATATTCTTCTATATTTGTGGTCATTCTGGGTCGTCTATAGCCTTCCCGGCGCGAATACGTTTCATCATGTTCAGGCTTCTCCGAACATAGTAACACGGTTCGGTCACAATGTCCCAGGAGACGGGAAATTCGACAGAACTACCATCCTGCCTCCCTTAGTGTGATAATTAGCCCTCTCTCAAATCCCGCAGTTGTTCATACGTCTGTACGGGACGTCGCGGAGGATATTTAGTTACTCGCTGACGTTTATGGCATTTTCACACTGATTATAGTGAACACAGCTTAAACACTGTAGAAGTTAGCATGGCTGTAGCGGAGTCAACACCCCTTGTTGGCTGTTTTTCATGGTTACTCTCACCCAAACTTAAACCAATTACATTGTTACCTGGGCTAGGGTGTGTATCAACTTACTTTTCTTGCGGACGAATAATTCTGCGTCCGGCTTTTTTATGGTAATGAGTGTACATAATATGCCAACACAAAAAATTACAAAGAACCACTCCAATATTACATCATGTTATTTGCATGATTATCGTCGCCTATATCCAGGGTATAGTAGGAAAATTCATGGCAGGTTAGCCAGGACACATCCCTATCTCAATAAAGGACTGGAAAAAGGACACAAATATATTTTATCTGATAAATCACATATAATAAATAAGATGTAGTGCAGATTGAACAGCCAAACATATGACATTTCGTGATAATCAGCTAAAAAAGTGGACGCATTTGATATTTTCAGAACTGTTCGGCACAATTAAGTTATATATATATTTACATGTTGTCGCAAGTCCTTGCCATTTATGCCAAAGGTTGTGAATGTTACAAAGGCAAATCATTGAAAATAATATAAACTTTAATAAACATAGTTTTTCATTAGTTCTACTCCAAAACCCTGAACACTGCAAGTTTTCGAATTATGACAGATGTTAGATCAGGTGGCCGCTAACTGAACGAACTTTAGAGCGATTTCCAGTGACACTGACCAAGACACTGGTAATCTTCAACTTGTAAATTTATAGGAATTTCCTATAATTTATCCTCTATTTCCGGGCTTCTCAGTTTAATTTTCCTATAAGCTGCATACATTAATTTTACAATTATCTAAGGTACTCAATGACTGGGAGTAGAAAAATGCAGAAAATTAAGATAGACAAGGGGAAATATGAAATTATTTAAATTAACCTTGTTTTAATAAATGTCTTTATGAAACCAAATAAATTATTGTAAGAAATACAAATGATATTATGTCCCAAGAACCTGTAAATGCACTTGACAAAATTACAATTGTATGCTACCGAAACTAACAAGGACTTAAGTGTTAAAAGTGACTGGTCCTGTTCTTCGTAATTTCCGTATGCTAAGGCCAATAACTGATTCGAATTTTCAATAGTATTCCATAAAACTACTTCTGTTCTTGAATTTGATGATAATAATTGCATTGAATATGCTCCCGTAGATCCCTGACTATCTAAATATATCTGGTATATTGATTGCTATTTCAATGATTACAGGAAATTTGTTAATTTTAACTTAGTTGAATCCATTAGTTATTTTAGTCGTGGATGCCTTGAATGGCTCATTCACACTTAAATGAACAGAGAAATCACACAATTCTAGTTTCAGCCTCACTTCAGAAATGGAAAACCAATTTTTCAAGTTCATAAGCGAGCTGCGGCGTAATTTCTGTAGTCAAAAGCCTCCGAAGGAATTGAAAAACAATATGTGTCTCTTCAAGTTTCAAGAATTTTTTAATGAAATTCAGATTTAAAATTATTAAAAGAGCCAGTCTCGTAAATTTTTATTTCTTCCTTATCAACAGGAACTTCTTTTTCTACAAATATTTTAAGTGTAGGTAAAAAATCAAGATTGTTACACAGAGAATCCTAAATGAAGAATTAATTTTTTTTTTTGAAACTCAAGAGAGATTCTGACAACTCACACGTAGTTCTATATTTACCTTGTAAACGCAGGTTAAATATTATGACATGATAAAATTCAACAAGAAAAACAAGCTATGAAAGTTGACATGTTTATTGTGATGTACTTACAAATGGGCCCCGCTTTTCAGATGTATCCATAAATTCAAGGAAAACAATTTCTACTCTCAAATCGCACATTCTTTTTAGCATTCGCATGGCCTTTGCTCAGCCACGTAACCATTGTTATAAAGAAGCAACTCTCTGAATTCAGAATAAAGATCCTTCAAAAACAGTTTGAGGTTACTGGTGTAAGAGCTGATTTTGAGCTCAAATGTTTCCCCGTTTTGCGATTTCAGCCAGAAAAGGGACAAAATCCTTATTCAATTCACCACAGAGGACAGTATTACGGATAATGAAGTGTTAAGTAACCATACAGATGACAATTTTTTTCATTTTTCCAACCAGCCCTTCCTTTTCACGTGCCATAGATGGAGCTACATCCGTTACTACAGATGGTTACAATTTTGATGCATGGAATTACGAAATATCATTAAATATGATTTCTGTAGTGGTAATCCCACAAAGTGGCATGAGTCTTAATAATTCTTCCACTCCATTAAAAAAAATCTGAAAATACTGACAGCTGAGCCATATCGATAAATATTGGCGGACTCATCGGCAGGCAAGGAAAAACGACTACTCTTTGCAAGTTCAGATACAAACTGAAAACTAATGTTATTGGAAAGTTCATTGCAGTGTCGTTTGACAAAGGAATTTTCTGGTATTTATTCACAGTTTATTCCCTTTAAATAACGTCCACAATTTGAAGCACACACTCTTTTGCAACATGAGCACGTGTAAAAAGAATCATATTATTCCACAGAATCCTGTAAACTCTTGAAGAATCTTCTGTAAATTAATTTTGACCTGAGCTTCCCTGACATACCACTGAACTTCCTTGTGTTTATGATAATTGTATGCTAATGCTTTTACTTTGTTTTAAAGAAGAACTGGAACTATTCAGTACTGTGGTACATATATTGCGTAATCTCATAGTGTCTTTTTTTAGTTACATACATTGACAATTCATTGCAAGTTAATCACATTGCCTTATTTACACACAGCTTGCAAAACCGAATTGGTCCATCCACTTTCCCTTGAACTGGCTGTTTTTTGTGCCTACATTCCTCTGTTTATTGCACGAGATAGTAGTACTCTTGAATGCTATGAAATTTATCACTCTACACTACTATTATACTAGCAAAATAAGAAAATACTGTAACTTCAACACACGAAACATTTCCATCTACATTCCGAAACCAATGGGGCGGTATTGCCAACACGAAAATATTTTTTTTTAGATTAGAAAGGGCTTATTAACGTCCTCCGATGTTATGCCTGAAGGATTATCAAGGAACTGCTTACCAACTAACTTATGACCTAATTTAAACTAACATCCATGGCTTACCTGGGATTCGAACCCAGAACCTCCCGCACCCCAGACCAGCAGCGCACCAACCGACTGCACCACGGGAGGTAGGAAACGCGAAAAGAGGAAATGTAGCTATAACTTCAATAAATTACTGCTGTTTTTCTCTACAAACGTATTAAAAAGAGTCATGTTGAGAATTTATTAAACTAGAAGTGTTAAGGCCCGCGATATGCACTGACAGTTTAGTGCTGACCAAATGCGAAGAAATATTTAGTTTTCTATCGTAGTGGCATATACACTGTAAAAAACATCCTGGAAAACTTCCTAAACTGTAATGGATGTTTTTAACATATTCACTGTATTGTAATAATACCACACATCAAACTGCAGATATAGAAATGTTTAGCGTCACTACTGTATAAAGTTGGAAACTTCCCTACGCATTTGACTGTTTCCTGAGCAAATGTAGGAACGCTACAATGAACGTATAGGAGAAAGTATTACTATTCCTGCTTTCTCACTAAGCGTATACAATGGCATGGTAAATTTCCAAATAATTTCTTAGAGTGTAGTAGTAGTCAATAAAGGGGCACTATACTGCAATATTATGTCGTCGTAGCACAATATGGGAAAATATTTTATATATTTTGACACAAATACGAAACCACTTTAGATAAATGAAACTGAGCATAACGTTCTTACTCAGAAGACGATTCTATTATTTTGTTTGGACCATCGTAATCTGACAGACTTCTGAACTTCCTGATAAGATCATTAGTAATTGGATAGGTGACGCAACAGTCTTTTATTCTGCACTTTCGTTTCTATTGTTGGTTTGATGTCGCCCATGTACTTTACCTGATATAGCTTTTGCTTTTTTTATGAAAGGTATGTGTTCTTTACACTCTAAATTTTAAATAGTGGAAATGGAGCCAAATCAGTGAAAACCAGTAAAAAACAATGAAAACGGCACCAGTGGTTCACTGCCACATAACGTATTCACATTATGACTGAATTTCAATTATTTATGTGTGGCTTCCACTAAATGCCGAGCATCCCACTACCATAAAACACTTTTCCCCAATTCATTTTTTGATTTATTAATCGGCAAATGTTTATCAACTGCATTTCTGAAAATTGTATTTCACTGGTTTGTATAACTGATTCGGGCTAAGAGCGTATTTATTATTCGTAACTCCAATACGTTAATTGGAACGAAACTTCTGTCAGGAACTTTAAAGTGGCACCGCAAGTAAATTCACGCGATAGTAAATTCCCAGTCCCCAAACCTTCAATGCATTATTGCTCTTTGGCTCCGAGTGTGTTCTTAGTAAGTCGCAACTTCATCGGTATTTCCCGCTGTGTCTCCCGAAGGTTTAAATTTCGCTATGCGTGGCGGAACTTCACTACAGCTGTCAAAATTGCACTGGAATGTAGTGAAAATCGAGTCGTTTATGCTCGTTCATTGCGGTTATGTCAGGAAGTACCTGCTCAAAAGTAGCTAATTTGAAAATAAGCAGAAACCTAACAGTGAAAGTTATGTGATTGCCTTTAAATTATTCAAACTGGCTTTCCTTTCATATATGAAATTGTCATCCTTGGTCAACGGAAATATCTCTACGGGACGGATGTCACCCATAAGGTACCTTTTGAGAAGGAAGGCTGTAGTGTAGTGACTCGCTGATATTCGTTATAGACTTAAATTGTTAAAAGATATTGTTTTTATATATTTTACACCAAACAACAATTGCATTTTAATAAACGTTCCAAATAGAACATTCGAAGACACACTCTGAATCTCCAGGATTAGAATCCCACCGAATTCACCACCACCCCACAAAATACCGCTGTGTTAACAGTACCCCAGCTAATAGGCAACTGGTAAATCATCACTAATGTTCACGTTTAAACTGCCGCGTACCCTTCTGCCCATTTCTAAAAAAAAACCTCTTGAAGTAAAATCACTTGTGTTGGAACACCTTAATTTACTTACATGTTCATGAGTAATTATTTATTCATACAACCGTTCGAGGCAATACATATACAACTGCCTCCTCAGCTCTTTGTCATTCGCCACGACCGTACATGGATGTGAACGGAAATGTTTATAGCACGCATGTGGACACGTCTCAGGGCTGCCAGATATCAAGCTTCTGACCACGTTGGGTTCAGCAATACCTATCGGAAAATATGTCATTTTCATCCAAATATTAAATTCATTTTTAAATTAGTTGTGAGATATCAAAGTTGTACTAGTGCATCCTTTACAAAAGCTATTTCTTAAATCCCCTTTTAAACATACGTCTCATATTAATCGAGAGATTTTTCAATACTATTGCGTGAGTATCATTACAGCTGGGAAGGGTTTTAAGCAAGCGAGGTCATGGGCTGCTAAAGTAAAAATGAGTGGGGCATATGCGAATATAAATGAAGAGGGTCGAACTAAAGTGAGCAGGTGGGTAGAAGGTTGGGGGTTTAGTGGAGCTAGTAGAAAGTGGGAGCAATTTTATGTGTCTTTTAGAAATGATGTGCCATTTACATATTGGCTTAGGTACCATCAACATATAGGCTACTCACCGATAAGTGGCCACTTTCTTAAACCCTCTCATTTTGAATAATGGTCAATCGATATATTTTATTGTAACCTTATACGTCAAATTTCATGTCCGGTGAAATATATACACTGTGTTTATTACTTAAATTGCAATATTAATTTGAAAAAAAATAGTGAAAGGCTAAAAAGTGGCTGATACGATAAAAGAACAAGGGCCTCAAAAGTGCTCAGTTTACCGTGAACAGCGTATAGTGGTATTTTAGCGGTTGGGCCTTCACACGACCAGAGTTTAACTGTAGACCTCCTATGTATAAGTATTAAAAAATTTATACTTACAAAAGGTACTAAACTGGAGTAATTGATTTTTAAAAAGATTTATTTAAAACCTTGTAGATAAATGTTGTACACACACATTTAAATATGGCATCAGGTCCGATGGGAGTAGGCGAAAAAAAATATGTTTTTTGAATATAAACGTTTTAGAGAATTCTTTAAATTTCCTATTTCAATATCGCACTTGAGAAAATCAAAGTCAAATTCATGATAGCTCATTATAAGTTCAATTTTGAACCACTAACCGCACTTAAAACTATGTGCCGAAGTCGGTCAATCATAATATTGTGATTATCCAGTTGTTTTTTTTCTTTCTTTGTCCAATAGGCCCTAGTACCAATCTCACATGAGCCGTAACATGTACAAATCTCAAAACGACCGCATTTGGTACGTAGTTACAACAAACCAAACTTGAATTCTGCAGATGTAGTACAGTTCCGGGCCATTTAAATCTAACGAATTTTTATTTTTTTATTTTTCCGGATCTATTGTAACGTACACTAAGAATGTACGATTGTAGCAAAAATAATTTTTCCAGCGAAGTGATGTTCATGCAAATGGTTTGTGACTGGTGTATAAATTTTGTACGTATTGTATTAGCCTAATATCTCCTTACACCTCAGGTAAATTTCCAACGGAAAAATACAACTAGACACAAATTCTGGAAAACTTTTTTTTTTCACGTCACTAACGTTAGTGTCATGAACTTTGTTTGGTAAAGTGGCTCACTAGTCACCTACCATTTGAAAAAACTATCATATTTCTCAGACACTTGTTATCGATGCATTCATTAATTTCTTTCTGTACGTATAGCAGGTAGAAAAAAAAGGAAAAATATATTTATATTAATTTTATAATGTCTGGAATTAGACTACACATGCACTGTACATTGATAGAGGGCTTGGCGCTCTCTAACATCGTGGTAAGTTTGGATGCTTGTGTTAGAAACCCTTTGTGTAAGAAACTCAATGCTTTTGTATAACATTCGCATAGAATAATGTTCGATTTTGAAAAATATGCAGAGTACCGGAGATCATTCAAATGTTAACGTGATATTTTCAAATACCTATTGAATATGTGTAGAAAACTTTCTACACTGATAAGCCGATTAATTTTTTGCTCATTGGGTGTCGTGAGTTGAGAGATACAAATTTCTAATGTGTAGAAAAAAAAATATTATTTTTATATCGTATCGCTTTATGATAGACTTCTTGTAGCACTGCTTTCCGGATACCAAATATTTGTTACATTTTGCGCGCAAGTGCACACGCGGTAATTCCAACGATTTTTAAAACTGGCATGTGTTCGTAGAATGTTTTTGGTATGGTCAGTGTGGAAGGCATATGATCGGTATGGAGAGTATGAGCACTATGTGGTGTTTACGTTCGCTATATTTCATTACGGTTTATCGGTAGGTATATGTTGTCGGTGTTTTTGGTACACAGTCGGTATGTTCGGCGTGTTTGGTGGTGTGCAGTGTCAAGACAGTGGTTTGGGTAATGACTGGTGTTTCTCTTTACAAACCAGATAATGTTAAGTTACAGACATAGCACTGTGTGTGTGTGTTTGTGAAACATTTTAAATTTAGTATGAATTATCATCTAGTGTTGGGTTCCTGTTTCAAATGTAGTGTTACTTTACCCTTATTTGACTTTGTTCAAAGATAAGTTAATATTTCAATACTAATCATATAGTGATACAAAGCATGCATAAATAAATCATCTGCTCGAGAGAACCTAAGCTATATAATATAATTTACTTTGACATTTCTAATATGAAGATGCTGCCAAGGCAGTGGATAAGAGAAAACTATTTAAAAAGCTATTTTCATATCATCTTGTTTTCTACGAATGATATAATTATAATAAAAATATTAAAATCGAAAAAAAATAGTTTTTGATTGAATATGAATTTATTAGACTTTTTATGGTATTTAAATACATATAGAATATTTCAAATTCACGTAATTATTGTACTAAAATTGTTCGTGCCTTAAAAAATAATTTTTATAATTGAAAAAAATTATAATTTTAAAGTTAAAATAACTTAATCTGAGCGACCAAACGGCGTGCATGAATTATAATCTCCTCACTGACTAGAAAATATATAATAATTTTAATAATTAACTGTTAATTAAATAATTTATACTTATGTATGACATTGCATATCAAGGTAGTGGTTTTCACGACAGGTTGGTAAAGAATGAAAATACTTATAAAATTTTATTTAAAATACATATCCAAATAATAAGGGAAATTTTTTTTTAATTTCAAAAGTTTCAAAGTTAAGGTCGTTAATATTAGGGACACTTTCACCTAAAATAAATTTTTTTCCGGCACTTAAAAAAATTATAAGGCCAAAAACCATTGGCCGTTTTTTATTTATGCTGCTGAATCTCATACGAGGTGCACCCTGAGGGAAATGTATACAGTACGATTACGTGTGTTTGATTATCGAAAAGTAATTATTGTAGCATGTAAATGTCCTTAAAACTAATTTTCCAAATTTGAAATGGATTTCCTTAATGGTGACGAGTTTCATAACTGAATTATGTCGATATGTAAATAGCCAGTTAAGTTCTTCGACATTGTACAAAAAAACACACCAGTGAATCATGAATGCTTGTAAAGATTTTAATGCACAGACAACAATTCGCAGCATAAAAAATTATATGAAAACATCAAATCTTGGCAGTTGACTGGATTTATTACCAGTGGTATATTGATTAGTGCTGAAAAAAGGGGCAGCGGTGGCGTAGTGTCGAGGGCGCTCTCCCCCCACCACGGCGATCCGGGTTCGATCCCCGGCCGGTTCACCCCCGGATCTTCGCATGTAGGAATCGTGCTGGACGATTCCGCTTGTCGGCGGGTTTTCTCGGGGTACTTCCGCTTCCCCCGCCCTTGAATTTCAGCGCCGCTCCATTATAGGGTCTCATTTCTGTCATGCCTGGGGATGACGGTCACCTACGGGTCCCAGCTGGAAAGACCGTCACTCGGAGGGTGTTCCCTTGCCCTGGGTACACTGCCCACACGCCATTATATTATTATTATTAGTGCTGAAAAATTGTATGTGGATACGTGCATACACACCAGAAAAGAAAATGTTTAACATGTGATAAAAGATAAAATTCAGTAAACAGGACCGATTTTTTGTGAATTAAAAACATATTCACAAAGAAAATTAACGTGTAAGAAAATAAAATTCTAAATATAGGACTGATATTATAATATTCACATTGCTTTAATGAAATTAAACGCAGCATTACTTACTTGAAAGCATCGGGATCGATGTGCTGAATCTGGTTTCCAGAGAAGTCGGCGTCCAATAAGAAATTGAGTCCGTGAAAAGATTCTCTTTTTAAGTGAGTTAGTTGATTGTCAGCCATGTGCAGACTCCTCAACTTGATGTTTTCGGGAAACGGTTCAATTTCTGTGATGTTGTTGCTGTTCATGTTAAGAATATACACATCCAAACTCAATCCTTCATGCGGTATACTTGTTAAGTTGCTTTCAGAACAGTCAGTTACCCAGTTTATTCTGAAATAGTGGCATTCACATTCTTCTGGGCATTCCAAGTCAGGCGGAGTAAAGTTAGCTGGAGAAAACTTCGCAACGAATATTGCAATAAATATTGCAAAATGCTTAAACATTGTAACTTCTTTTGTTTTTTTTAGTTCACTCTGATAAGTTCTTAAATATTTTCAGACTGGAGTTAGAAAATGTTTTACTGAATACTTGGGTAATACTAAGACTTTTCGCCAATAATCACAAGTAAACGTACTTTTGTTCTATCAGTTAAAAGTCAAAGTAAATATACTCATTATAATTTACAATTAAAACAATCTCTTGAAAAAAAATATCTTCAGTTACTCAGCATACATATGTTACTTGACGGTAATCACACAATTAAGCGTTCTTCGCCGAAGTGTTATGATGATGCAACCGTGATGCAGGAACTGTCTATGGTCCATCAGACTTCACAAGGGCCTAGGCCAAAGTGAACCTAGAAAAAAAACGTGGATAATCAGGAATCAGCAGAAATTTTCACTCTGCGATATTAATTACAAGAAATGCATTGTAATTTTCAGAAATGAAAATTATCGGTAACTTGATATAATGTTCAAGAATCTAAAATTACACTCTTGTAAAATAAAATAGTTCTGATATGAGATAACTAGCGCATTTACAATTAAGCTAAAGTAATAGTTTTATTAATACTCAGAATTGTAGTTGCACTGACTTATTTTGTAGGTTCAATTACACTTGTTATTTTTCCAGCGCTCTCATATAACATCTACTTCAGAGAAGCTAATTTAGTAACTTTTACTCCTTAAAAAAAATCAGACAACTTAAGCTATTAAGAACATATACAAATAAAATAATATCGGTTATAACGTACGGAATAAATATAATTGTACAATTAGAAGGTACTATGAATAACTAAAACATGCATAGTTTTACCATTTTTAAATTCTTTCTGCTCTTAGAAGCATTTAAGGGTTTACAAACGAAAAAAAAAAGATAAATATGAATTATGTAAATTAATTGCAAACATATTTTCTAAAACACATAATATTTTTACCACATTAAGAATCACAATATGATAATAATCTCCTTTATACACATACCCATCCATATATGTTTAAATACCTAAAAATTAATTCTGTAAATTTTTTTTTTGTTTTTCAGAAACTGCTGATATTATAGCTTAGCATGAAGAGACTTCCTGGCAAAGGCAGGCATATCAAATCGCTATAATGATAAGAAGCGATTATTTTGTTCTCAGTATTAAGTGTGGGTGTATCATTCCGCAATTATAATATATACCGCAATGTACCATGTGGTAATTATCAACATATGATTATACATCACTTCTCCCATTCCACTTTGTGGTAACTATGCATGTGTACTGCACGCACTCTTTGTTCCAATGTTGCAAATCTATATAACCACAACAATAACAAACACACACACCAGCACACACACATATATAATTTTCAGATCACATTTATTACATAATATTTAAATACTTCTATATAACTCTGCTCAAAGATATATCTACACTAGAGAAAAAATGTGGACACCTTGCACATTTCTGTGAGAAAACCTGGCATTGTTGCAATGTCTTGAAAATTTCTGCTGAATAATAAATGTAGTATTATTAAAAATTAGTATGTAAAATTTGTCGGACACTGTGACTTAACGTTATTTCTTTTCGATGATATATTTTTTTGAAAGTTCGGCACTCTCAAGTTCTGGTATCACTCAGTTAAATACAATCTCCACCTGATCACAGTGATCACTCGAGTCCGTATGCAGTTTTAGCCCAAGTTTTCGAAGGAACCATTATTTGGAGATCAAAACAAGAATTTGATAAGACCTGATCACATCTATCTTATCATAGTAAAGCAAGATTACCTTAGAAGCATAACCAACTCTACATTTCCAGCCTTACTTATCGTTCACCATGACCATGCTCGTATTATTCTCACACTAAATGTCGGTCCTAATTTGGTTAAATGGGATTTAAAGCTCATCAACTGCGAATACATGAAACTTTATGCTGTTTTTACACTACTTTTCTAAGGAAAACTATTGCAATGAGATCGCCTTCCTGTGCGTGTGTTCACGTGTTTTTCTGTATGAGTTTGTGTATTTGTGTGGCCCATAAAATATTTTTTAAAACCATCCACTTATTTTCATAAATCTCTTTAAGTAGTAGAGAATTCTGGCACAAGGGCTGGGGGTGGTAGAGCGGTGGAGCTGTTCATGCTCTGTCATACTGGTCCCCCAGCAACCATTTTCCCCTCAAATGTTTCTTTATCCTCCCCCAATTCAACAATTTTCCCTCAAAATTTCCCTTTTTCATTAAAATTTTCCCTTTTTCCCTTAAAATGTCCCATTTTCCCCTTAACAAGAATCGATGCCCCCCCCAGTTGCAAAAACCAGCCGCAGAAATGCATTTTACGATCCATCGCAAAGATTTGGGAGACTCTCTTCTCAAGGGCAAAGCAGTGGCGGCCATATTGGTTTTATAGGCATAGGATATGCTAAATCGATACACAGGAACCCGGTATTGGAGCCAGAGCCGACCGTCAGCCATCTAGGTTCTGTCAGCCATTCTAACCGCCATGTTGGATGCCGGCGACCTTGACCTTCGACGTTAACCCCAGTGATCTTTGACCATAAAACCAAAAATTCCCAAAAAGTCCCCAAAAATTCCTAAATATTTATAAAAAATTATTACAAAAATTTATTTCAAAGCTATGAAATTACAATTTTGAATGTTCGGGCTTAGAGGGGACGAGGGACTAGAACCGACCAGCCACCATGTTATGACGTCACTCAGCCGCCATGTTGGACCCAGGCGACATTAACATTGGCCCACGATCTAGACCCTATAACCATGATCTTGGCTGACCTTGTAAACAAAAACTCGTGAAAAAATGGTAAAAATTGAATAAATTCATAAAAGTCAGCGAGCATATTACATTACTGACTAATACCCCATCATGATATTTATGTATTTACAAGTATATAAATAGAACATTTTTTAAATTTATTTTATACATCATTATGTATAGGTATATAAATAAGTAAATAAAAATTATTTCAAATTAATTTATTTACCCAATTATGTATACACACATATATATAGGAATATAAAATTATTTTTAATTTCTGTATTTACATATACATATGCCTACAAGCATATTTAAATAACAAAATTTAATGACAATATCTGCGTGTTTTCTTCTCGGGCGAACGAGTCTGTGGGTTTCTCAAAATGCTCCCATATTTTTTACATATTCATTTTATGGTGGAAGGCGTTTCTTGGGCAAAAGTTAGGTGCTTTGGTGTAAAGAGAACCGCATTTATATAGAACAAATTACAGTTGATTTCATGACACCGTGAGGTGAACATCGATTTGGAAGCGCTCTCTCGTCATAGCACGAAGATGAAATGCGAATACGAAGGCCTGCTTTGACCTCAACGTTCATGGAGCCGTGACTTGCATCATCGCTAACTGGTTGTCGTCATTGCCGATTCTACGATCGAGTTTTCACCTATGGTCAAAACGCTCGTCGGCATTAGAGAACGGCCTTTACGAAGAGCCCATTTCGCGCTATGAAGCATTACGACATTGGTCCCATGCATACTTTGCAAGGCGATACATTGAAAGAACATACTGAGATTGGCAAGGATTCGTCTACTGGAAGTCAGCAAGTGTCGCCGGCAATAACTATTGCTGCATCGATTGCTACCGATTCGACAGGTGATTATGATGAGACAGTTAATGCTAAAGACGGAATGAGTGCAGTAAATTCTGATTGTGTTGTATGTTATCTTGTCAGACTTTCTTGGGAAGTTGACGAACTTCAATGTAAACAGTCGTGCTACAAAGGAAAGTAAATTAAACATAGAATACAAAACAGGAGGTGAAGATAACCACGAAGAGACCACTGATGAAAATAAACATGAAGACGATAATTACGATTTCCTCGATACACTGATACACCCCCTCCCCCCACCTCATTTCTACAACAAACGTCATGCAGAAGGCAGAAGACACCAAGAACACTGGCTACCTATTTCCTGAAGAACAGAATGAACTTGTTGATAGACTCAGATATTTAATTGAACTTCAAAATCATGGGGATCTCACGCACATTAACGAGATATCATCAATCATTAGTAAACTGAAGGATCGGGGATATATCGCATGATGTACTGAACTGCTTTCATCTGAAATATTAATTACAATATTATAATAAATTATTATAAAATAATTGGTTTTCCTTTATTTTGGTGTGTCGTATCCTTTTTTCCCCCGCAACTTTAAAGTGGTACTATAAGCACTCGACTAATAACGGAAATATCTACATTTAGAATTATTATAAAAACTTTAGTATAAAAATGCTGACTGCATACATTAATTCTGTCGACATGTACAAGTTTGGAGACAGTTAGTGAATGAATGTAATTTCTATACATATAGGCGGGGGATAAACCAAAGGATTGATAAAATTATTGCCATGGGTTGCTGTGGATTGAGGAGATTTCGGAGAGGCTTGTGTAGCAGATTGCTAAGGATTGGTGTGGATTGGTACATGGATTGTTGTGTGGATTGGTGTGTGGATTAGTGTGGATTGGTGTGTGGATTGGTGTTTGGATTAGTGTGGATTGATGTGTGGATTGATGTGGATCGCTGTTNTGTGATTGGATTAGTGTGGATTGATGTGTGGATTGATGTGTGGATTGATGTGGATCGCTGTTTGCAGTGCTGATTGCGGTGCTGATTGATGGAAATATTGCGAGATTGCATGAAATATTGACGGAAAAAAGTTTTTAAAACATTTTTTTAAATATTTTAATATTTTTGGAATTTTTTCGATTTTATGAAAGTGTATTCACTACAAAAATAATGAGGGCAATACTATTTCATTATACATATCATTTAGAATATGCACCTTCAATGTATCTTCAGAAAACAATGTATCAAACATAACAAGTAAACAGTTACATTTTTATCAAAATGTAAGAAATATATTATCTGATAACAGTAAATTAAACTTGAACAAGAAGTAAAAAGTTAAATTTAAATCCTATTTTCTTCTACATATGTATTGAAGGGACTTTGGTGAAGTACAACGAAATAATTTTGACAAGTTTTAATAGTGATGACACGATTAATACATAATATAATCTTTATACGGTATATTTTTATAAACATTACATTCCAAAATGGAGGAACATCAATGCTTCTAAGTTTTCAATATAGGCCACACATAAGGTATGTTTCTACACCAAAATTGCTTTGAATAAGTTTAATGGAGCACGAAAATGGCGCAAAGCACTACAAGAATAACAGCGCTGCTTAAAAATATGTAACTATTTCATTTTAAAAAGTTAGATTATTGTTCTTATATGCAGTTAGAATAGATTGGGTAATTACTGATATACGATTTTTAAGTTTAAATTCAATGTGGCAGACTTCGACATGACATAATACATATGTTATAAATATTTTTATTAAAATTTCACAGTGAGAACAGCCAGCGTGACAAGTTGAATCCTGATCGGTTTTATTGTTCCTTAGATATCATATGCTGAACAAAGTTTAACTGGAAAAACTATTAGGTTCTGAAATATTATATAAAAAGCTTGATATTTCCGGTGGTACTATCTGACAAAACCACGGGCCAAATCATCGAATAAAAGTCAGATGCCCTTACTAAGTACTACACGTTTACAGAGATTGGCGAAATTCGGTTCACGGGTAGAAAATATTTTAAGTGGGAGACACACACAGGCACATACAAAGGCATACCTATACTTATACTTTTCGAATACAAAATGCTTATTTTCAAAATGGCACCCATTTCATTAATTAAGGGAGCATTGTCATATCTAGGCAACCATTTTACCAATTTAAAAGAAATTTCGTACTCTGACAGTGTGCCGTGTAAGCAATCAAATTAGATATATATTTATCTGTCAGTAATTTTTAAATGCAATTTAATTTAGATTATGCTTTTCTAAAAATCTCCCTATGCGTGTCACTAAGTAGTATGTTATTAAGAACAAGCAGTCACCGAAATAACTAATGAGTCTACATTTATCTACATTGGAGCAAATAGCTTTGATGAAATTCTTAAAATTATAGATTTTAAGGAGGCCTTAATGTTTGAGATATAATTAAAAATGGAACTGGAAATACACAGCCTGAGTATAAAAGAATACCCCAAATTTAAGGTCTATAATATCATAATCAAACAAACTACTACCTTGATTGACCAATCAAATGAACCGTGATACCGTGAAGTTTGTTTACCATACATTCATAAATGTTCAATGTGACCACCACGAGCGGCCCGAACGACATCTACNCAGCGTGACAAGTTGAATCCTGATCGGTTTTATTGTTCCTTAGATATCATATGCTGAACAAAGTTTAACTGGAAAAACTATTAGGTTCTGAAATATTATATAAAAAGCTTGATATTTCCGGTGGTACTATCTGACAAAACCACGGGCCAAATCATCGAATAAAAGTCAGATGCCCTTNAAAAAGCTTGATATTTCCGGTGGTACTATCTGACAAAACCACGGGCCAAATCATCGAATAAAAGTCAGATGCCCTTACTAAGTACTACACGTTTACAGAGATTGGCGAAATTCGGTTCACGGGTTGAAAATATTTTAAGTGGGAGACACACACAGGCACATACAAAGGCATACCTATACTTATACTTTTCGAATACAAAATGCTTATTTTCAAAATGGCACCCATTTCATTAATTAAGGGAGCATTGTCATATCTAGGCAACCATTTTACCAATTTAAAAGAAATTTCGTACTCTGACAGTGTGCCGTGTAAGCAATCAAATTAGATACGAATATTTTTATCTGTCAGTAATTTTTAAATGCAATTTCATTTAGATTATGCTTTTCTAAAAATCTCCCTATGCGTGTCACTAAGTAGTATGTTATTAAGAACAAGCAGTCACCGAAATAACTAATGAGTCTACATTTATCTACATTGAAGCAAATAGCTTTGATGAAATTCTTAAAATTATAGATTTTAAGGAGGCCTTAATGTTTGAGATATAATTAAAAATGGAACTGGAAATACACAGCCTGAGTATAAAAGAATACCCCAAATTTGAAGGTCTATAATATCATAATCAAACAAACTACTACCTTGATTGACCAATCAAATGAACCGTGGAACCGTGAAGTTTGTTTACCATACATTCATAAATGTTCAATGTGACCACCACGAGCGGCCCGAACGACATCTACGCGATAATCAAACTCGTTCTACACTCTTGTCAGCATGTCCGGTGTTACGGATTGGATGTCATCCGCAATTTTCGTTTTGAGATCGTCAATGTTAGCCGGCAATGGTGGACGAAACACTTGATCCTTTATGTACCCCCATAGAAAAAAAAATGCACAGGGTAAGATCCGGGCTTCTTGGGGGCCAGTGATGAAGAGCCTGGTCACAAGCTGCTCCTCGAACAATCCAGCGTTGCGGCAACGTCTCGTTCAGGTATTCGCGAACAGCTAGGTGCTTATGGGGTGGCACACCATCCTGCTAGAAAATTAAGTCCCGCACCGCCTCTTCTAACTGAGAAAACAAGCACTCTGTAAGCATGTCCAAATAATGGATTCCAGTAATAGTGGGCTCGCGAAAAAAGAAAGGGCCGAAAACTGTGTTTTTGGATACAGCGCAAAACACGTTCACTTTGGAGGAAGCGCGCTCGTGTTCGGTGGTTTCATGTTGAGGCTCCTGANAACACGTTCACTTTGGAGGAAGCGCGCTCGTGTTCGGTGGTTTCATGTTGAGGCTCCTGACCCGATATCCTTACGTTGAGCCGGTTCACCTTACCATTTATATGGAACGTCGCTACATCGCTAAAAATCAGCATGGACATAAAGACATCTTCTACTTCGTTCTGGGCACATAAAGGAAGCATCAGACCGTCCCTTTCACATTGACTTGTCGAAGCGAGCTCGCTACCTCCTCACCGCCTAAAAACGAGAGTTACGAACGACATCCAAACCCTTACACGCCATCCAAACCCTTACACGCCATCCAAACCCTTACACCGGACATGCTGACAAGAGTGTGGAACGAGTTTGATTATCGCGTAGATGTCTTTCGGGCCGCTCATGGTGGACACATTGAACATTTATGAATGTATGGTAAACAAACTTCACGGTCTACGGTTTATTTGATTGGTAAATCAAGGTTGTAGATTGTTTGGTTTTGATATTATAGACCTTCAAAGTTGGGGTATTCTTTTATACTCATTCTGTATTAAATACTAGTGCTTTATCCGGCACTCGAACCCAGAACCCTTGGTACCGTAATATGGCACGAAAACAACTGCATTACGGAGGTTATATTAGGAGCATCAAGTTCTGTTGTAATCGATATAAATTTTGGAAGGCAGGGTTTACAAACCTGGAATATTTACAGGCAGTCCTTAATGTCAGTCACATAAATCCTCTAATGTTTCATGGCCTACTGTAGCACTACTAGAGTGCAAAATGTGGTGTGAATCGGTTTATTGGTCCTCGCGATATGGAAGCAAAGGCCTATTTTCTCATGTGATAAAATCTTCATAAATGACGGACAAAAATGTTACATATTAGCACAGTTANGAAGCAAAGGCCTATTTTCTCATGTGATAAAATCTTCATAAATGACGGACAAAAATGTTACATATTAGCACAGTTCATATTTTTCTTAGGAAAAGCAAACACATTAAGTTTGGTTGAAATGAGTTATGGCATAAGGCATTCTAACCTAAAATATTTACACGACTGTTGTGTTGAAAATATGTGAATAACCCCTTAAGTCATAAACATTTAGATAGGCTTTAGAAGTGTAACATGTTGCCTCAGTATAGCGGGGAGTGGTTAATTTTTTCCCCGAGATTTGACATAAAACCTTTTTTTTTTTCATGTGGCGCTATCTTACCAAATGGCGGTGTAAAAAGGCCCTGTATAGGCTTATGTAATGGTTGTANGAAGCAAAGGCCTATTTTCTCATGTGATAAAATCTTCATAAATGACGGACAAAAATGTTACATATTAGCACAGTTAATATTTTTCTTAGGAAAAGCAAACACATTAAGTTTGGTTGAAATGAGTTATGGCATAAGGCATTCTAACCTAAAATATTTACACGACTGTTGTGTTGAAAATATGTGAATAACCCCTTAAGTCATAAACATTTAGATAGGCTTTAGAAGTGTAACTTGTTGCCTCAGTATAGCGGGGAGTGGTTAATTTTTTCCCGAGATTTGACATAAAACCTTTTTTTTTTCATGTGGCGCTATCTTACCAAATGGCGGTGTAAAAAGGCCCTGTATAGGCTTATGTAATGGTTGTAACATAAATTGTCAGCAAACCAAGATAAGTTTAAATTAGTTATACAGTTTCGTAGATATAGCGTATTAGGTTAAAATTTTTATATGGCCACCACCTTGACGAAAGTGTCTGACTTATTTAAACAAATCAATTTACATGGGCTGCCATAATACTACTCGTCTGCCAAACTCGGTAGAAAAATAATGATTGTCCATAAGATATTATATAAATTTGTTTTTAATGTTGCGCTATTTTACATAATAGTTGACAAAATATTAATATTTTTTTATTCTAATAAATATTGTTAGCATGTAAAGTTAAGATAAATTTTATTACTTTTTTTTGTAGATATATTATAATAAGCTAAAATGTTTATATAGTTGCCATTTTGAAATTTAGAGCCTGAAGCACTTCAAAGATATCACTTAATTTTCCTGCCGTAGGACTACTTGTTTGCCAGGTTGGGTAGAAATGGCTTGACTGTTTCCTGAGTTATGACATAAAAACATTATTTTTCATGTGGTGCTATCTTAAAAAATGCCGGACAAAATTGACTCTGTGTAGACATTTGATCATTGTAGTAGATAGTGCCAACATGCAAAGTTAGGTTGAAATTTGTGTCATTGATTCGTATATATATAGCATAAAGGGCTAAAAAGTTTATAAAGTCGCTATTTTTAAAATAAGCTTCTTTCTAACTTAAAACACACAAATTACATGGTCTGCTGTAGTGCTAGCAGATAGGAAATATTCCTTCCAGGACAAGAACTGGGGACTCTAGAGTGCTGCAGCAATGTCCGCGATTTTGGATTCTGCCATTTTTGATGATGTAACAGCCATCATCTTTGATTTCACCATCTTGTGTTCTTAATTTTGACCTTTTTCAGCTATATGGTTTCTAGTTGCGATCTTGTTTCCATCCGCCATCTTATTTTCGCCTACTATTTTATTTCCATCAGCCATTTTTTTTTNTTCTAGTTGCGATCTTGTTTCCATCCGCCATCTTATTTTCGCCTACTATTTTATTTCCATCAGCCATTTTTTTTTACTATCCATCTTGTTTCCATCCACAATATTGTTTCTGTCTGCTAACTTGTTTCCAGTCACCAACTTGNTTTTTTTTTACTATCCATCTTGTTTCCATCCACAATATTGTTTCTGTCTGCTAACTTGTTTCCAGTCACCAACTTGTTTCTGGTCACTATCTTGCTTCTGGCAGCCATTTTGTTTTCGGCCACCATATTGTTTCCCAATTACTCATCTTCGTATGCGCATGCTGTAGTTCTCTCGTCGTCCGCTAGAGTGCACCACCGATACCTGTATTGTTGTTTATTGCTGCTATAGTGTGCCACTATGGTCCACCAACTTGTTTCCGCTGCTAGGGGCACTGCTGTTTTTATTTAATTTTCGCAGAGCTCAAAATATTGTCTGGAGGAGGGTGGGATCGAACTGGATTACTACCAATCGATGATTCATATAGGGTAAAGTTATAAAAAAAATTTCGCGAACCCCCGGTGTCGTGTGGTTTTCGAGAAAAAGGGGTAATACGGGTGCTGTGAATCAAACTGTATTTGAAGGATAAAAGATATTCAAACACAAATCGGGATGCGGGCTGTTCTTGCGTGCGTTAAACACACGAATTGACTGTGCCATTTTAAAAGAAGTCATCTGAAATTTAAACTTAAACATCATATCCCACCATCTTCTTAAGTCTCTTATTTTGAAAGTGGCAGTTTCGATTTTGCAGTGTTATGTGTCACATGACTGGCACCATTAAACTGATTAAAACAATCTTGGTGAGCCAACGTACCTGCTGTGTGCTTTTTTTCACTTCATAGTAGTTTCCATCGCTCGCTACACTGGAATATATTATCAGTATACTATCACTAAACTTTTATTTTCTTGGCGTAATTTAATACGTTTTATAAGAAACTTCTCGACCGATTACTGTTATATGTAATGTAAAACTAATTCTGCTTGGGCATTTTTTAACAGATACGTTTCTTTTACGTAAGTCTTGTAAACACCTCATTGAAATTATTTGCACGCGCACACACACAATACACACACACATATATACATATATATGCACAGAAAGAGATAAATGTATGCTTATCTATCTATGTACGTAAAAGTCGAACAATGATTTTAGGTATATATATAAGTATATATGTTTTTCCTCTATATACAATCCTACACCGTTCGACTAACTACAAAACTGGGATCGTTGTGTTTCTCATTCACGTCTTAGTTTATGTATGCTGTGTAATTTCATCCTATACAGTTAACGTAATTATACATACCGGATCGAAAAATGCACGGTACTGCCACTTTAAACCTAGTTATAATATAGGAATTATAGATTACGCACTACAAACTTAGTTTTCTATATCATGCTTAAACAAAATGACCGTTTTATGAGTATGTTACCAATTCTATGTATTAAGGTAAGTGTACTCTTGCAAAATATTCATTCCTTCAAATACTGGAAATATAATCTTGGACAATAGGTGCCAATTTCGATTTGTATGATATTGCGACACGAACATATTTCAGTAATGGTTAGGTTATCTGTATTAAAGAAGATATACCACCTAATGTTGAAATCAAAATATGGTTAACCTCTTTATAATAGTATTGGTTGAAGGTTAGGTTATATTTAGTGAGGTATGACTATTTACTGAAAACCTTAATTTTTAGACTACTAAAATATATAATGGTAACACGAGCCACGCTGGAAATTTTCAGCTTGCTAGTTATATAGGTAACTTCTTTTAAGTAAGTAACACAATTTTAATTTTTTTTTATTGTACCAAGGTAGTACTCTTCTAAAACAACACTTTAATTTTTGGCTTAAAACTTTATCATAGAATCTGATTGAGCTATATGAATTATAGTTTTTTTTTGCGGGAAACGGTATTTGCTTCACGTTTTTAAACTAAAACGAAAACATCTCCATTTTATTCTTACTCTCTTCTTTAGACTGAATTTAATTGTAACTCTTTCGGGTCTCATGATGCGCCGTTAGAACGGCCCAATGTTCCATGTCCATAAAGACTTGAGTATTAAAAAAATGCAATGGTTATGTAGAACTTAATGCAGATAGGATTAAAAAATTGTTATTCCTTTCTTCATTTGGAACAAGAATTAGAAAATTGTACTGTGCTTACTAGCAACTTTATTTCAAATCCAACGTGTATTTTAAAAAACGCACTTTATGCCGTGACCGGAATATTGCCATGCATATTACCAAGCAATATAAGCTTTTACCTATTACTCTGTAAACTAACATATGTTACGGTAATTTTACAAATGGTCGTAGATTAATGCTGTGCTTAAAAATTAGGTAAATATTTGATAGAATTTAAACAAGTCAGCTTGTTTTAGTGGACATGNTCAGTATTTTCTTAAGACGTTGTCACGTTCAACTATCGTCAGTAAACCGACTTTACAGACAACAAATTTTTTTTTATTGTACCAAGGTAGTACTCTTCTAAAACTACACTTTAATTTTTGGCTTAAAACTTTATCATAGAATCTGATTGAGCTATATGAATTATAGTTTTTTTTGCGGGAAACGGTATTTGCTTCACGTTTTTAAACTAAAACGAAAACATCTCCATTTTATTCTTACTCTCTTCTTTAGACTGAATTTAATTGTAACTCTTTCGGGTCTCATGATGCGCCGTTAGAACGGCCCAATGTTCCATGTCCATAAAGACTTGAGTATTAAAAAAATGCAATGGTTATGTAGAACTTAATGCAGATAGGATTAAAAAATTGTTATTCCTTTCTTCATTTGGAACAAGAATTAGAAAATTGTACTGTGCTTACTAGCAACTTTATTTAAAATCCAACGTGTATTTTAAAAAACGCACTTTATGCCCTGACCGGAATATTGCCATGCATATTACCAAGCAATATAAGCTTTTACCTATTACTCTGTAAACTAACATATGTTACGGTAATTATACAAATGGTCCTAGATTAATGCTGTGCTTAAAAATTAGGTAAATATTTGATAGAATTTAAACAAGTCAGCTTGTTTTAGTGGACATGNTAGATTAATGCTGTGCTTAAAAATTAGGTAAATATTTGATAGAATTTAAACAAGTCAGCTTGTTTTAGTGGACATGGTTACTACTGAGCATAAAATATGGTTTTAAAAAGAAAATTTGGAGCGAAAAATACATCATTTATTGCGCCAATATAAACAGACACGTTTCATATTTATTATATCCCATTGTTTTAAACGACATTCTTCACAAAGGCCAGTTTTTATAGTAACACAAACTGCACGGGCACTTTTTGGGATGAAATTGAAAACATTTGCTGCGAGATTTTCAAGACATCACTTTAATTCTACAGTTAAAAAGTTCGTGAACTTGCGCCTCGAGTGTAGGCAGCCACGCAACACGCGTCCACGTACTTCTACTACGTATGAGAAACAATATATAATAAATAACGTATTGCATAACTGAAATTATGCTAAAATATAAACCGGACTCTATGAAATTTTGTGAATTAATTTCTACTGAGTAACATTAGGTCGTATATATTTTACAGCATGTAGAAAATTACAAACTGCGATGATCCGCGCAGGAAAAAATAACAACAGCATTAATTGTTATACTTCGCAGAAGAAGGTCCACTCGTTCATCATTAACTAACTACGAACCCTAAAAAAATCGTTGGGTCAGCACGAGAAGGCAGGGAATTTTCACCGACCGTCGACGGTCCCGTACTTCCGCGGTAAGCTTATTACAAAGCAGAGAGCAGCTCAGATACTCGACGTGGAGCGACAAAACTACAAATGTAATGTGCTAGAGCACGCGGCTGCCAATTAAAACATTTTAACTTTCACAGTCCCCTCAATACACTTCTGCTAATTGATTGTAAATTCTTAACTGTTTCATCACAAGAGGGCGTGTTTTTAGGGCTACTGTCATTTTGCATTGAGTCCTTCCCACGTGTTGCAACGGCTGTTAGTGAAGTCACAGCGAAATACTGGATATGAATTGCGTAGCGAGAATCGTTATGCATTTGCGTGCAAAATCCATGCGTTCTGTTTGCAACAAATGAGTCCCACACATGCCATGCTCGTGGTCATGTATATCACACATGCATGTATAACACACGCCCGGTAGCCAAAAACTAACAGTAATAATTTATATGTACGTTTCGCTTCAGTGAGAATAATAATGCCTCTGTATATTTATTTACATGTTCACTGAACAGTACACCGAGAAAAAGGTTTTTTTGAATATAATAAAGTTTATTCGGAGCAACTAAATTTAACGTTTGTATATAGGAAATTAAATATTTTGTCTTTGAAACTATATATTTTTGTTGTTCTTATTTGGTCGTACCAAACAAAGATGAAGTTGAANAATTAAATATTTTGTCTTTGAAACTATATATTTTTGTTGTTCTTATTTGGTCGTACCAAACAAAGATGAAGTTGAATTTTTTAAAGATTTTTTTTTTTGGTTTTACGTAAAATAAACAGTTTCGCTTAATATAAAAATAAGCAGGGAGCCAGACTGAGAACCGAACCAAAATCACCTGCGCCCTAGGGCTACGCCTTAACAACATAAGCTAAAGGCACTACTGGTGAAGTTGGGATGTTTTTAAATACACATATTTCAAAGACTAGACAACGTACGGAAATAAATATTTCAAGTTTAAGAGATTAACATTTCAGCCTGCTGTGGATTTTGTTTAATAAGGATCTTAATTACACGATGAATTAACTATATATGCACTAACAAACACTGTTACTTTTCCAACTGTCACAGGAATGCAAACAACCTCTCGAGCTGTATTTTCGAAACGAAGGCAATCAAATGAGTGGTCAAACAAATATATACAGTTGGTTCAACAACATAGTTTGTTGACAGTCTAATTTATTTTGCCCCAACACAGAGATTTTGTTAATTTAAACGTGTATTTTGTTAGATGAACAAAATTTATATAGTTACTTTTAAAGTTTGGTCTACTCAACAAAATTTGTTGTTGGGCCAACTAAATATAATTTTGTCTCTATACAAACAAATATATTCTTAGCTGTTCTCTCATATCTATGAAGAGCTATGATGCATGTACAGGTAATTTACCAGTAAACCCTTTTTTTTATATTAACATTTATTATTTATTTTGGCTGCACATGGTAAATTGATCACTTATGAAAGCTCTGCTTAGGATCTACTTTACCCTTTCATTTTGTATCCTTCTGCCGTATGAAAAAATTAATAATACCATGGGCCTGATCACTTTATTCATGCGGCTTACAGGTAAATTTGTGGAATTGTTATGAACGTAAATGAGTTACTAATACGCCAATACATAACACTAGAATCAGTAACTTCAGTGGCCATAAATTGTATCATTACATTGGCAATTTATCAAGCGTTAAGAATTATTTTTATTAATTCACTGCCAACTTGACTAAGAGCCTTCATGCCAGTATATATGTTAATATGTACATGCAAGATTATATGTTTATATACATGAGTATATATGAAGTTATATATGTTTGCATGTAGTATAGTACGCCTATATATACTATAAACCTATATACAATATATATGTATATATACCAATATATGTATATATGTAGTTTTTAGAAGTGAATTTTCGAAGGTTTCTTTCAAAAGCTATCACTNTTATCAAGCGTTAAGAATTATTTTTATTAATTCACTGCCAACTTGACTAAGAGCCTTCATGCCAGTATATATGTTCATATGTACATGTAAGTTTATATGTTTATATACATGAGTATATATGAAGTTATATATGTTTGCATGTAGTATAGTACGCCTATATATACTATAAACCTATATACACTATATGTGTATATATACCAATATATGTATATATGTAGTTTTTAGAAGTGAATTTTCGAAGGTTTCTTTCAAAAGCTATCACTNTGTATATATACCAATATATGTATATATGTAGTTTTTAGAAGTGAATTTTCGAAGGTTTCTTTCAAAAGCTATCACTTTACAGGTAAGAGACTATACAAATTGTTTAAATAGCCATGACGAACAATTAGCTTCTTATAAACACATATTTGATTACCAACCTCGAGCTTCATCTTATTACGGGAAAACCGAACACGCGATGTGTGAATACTAATAACCGCAGTCTGAATAACAACACCTTCATGTACTGGCACTGTTTTCCGACAAATTATATCACGTGGATCCATTTCAGCCAAACTCATGAACGTCGGGTTACCTGCATTATGATGCTTACGGAAAAAAACATAACTCCGAAATTCCACTTCCTTCTTTAGCTGTTACATTTTGCAAACCGAATCTGAACACGTAAATCAATAGATCATAACTCTCTTCTACACTGACGACCTTGCAACATTATGAATCAACATACTTACCACTTATCAACATCACAGTACGTACTTAGAATATTACGATGCACTTCACGAGGTTAATAAGACCTTCTGGTACGGTATTGTCTTCGTGGAATGTTGGACGTCACCCTGCATGTCCGCGGTCAAGCCAAGGACTTGACTGATATGGAAAATTAACTTCCATAATTTTATAACTGATGATTAGGTATGTTAGAAATTAGCTTTCGCTGTCGCCAAGATTGCACCAACGGGTCTACAAAATGGACATATTTGCTCAAAAATTACTGGGTTTCAGGTATTGCCATTTCCTTTCCAAAATCTGACAATTTTAAATTCACATATTTCTTTGGCTGCCGTACAAAGCAATTTTTTGGGTCGCAATGCAATCAAAGAATGAAATGAATTGGTATGTTTGTGTAGCTAAAACTTCAGACTTATTTAAGGACCATTTAAGTTTCCAGCCTGCTTTCTGATTGATCGAAATATTACTTTCCTTTCTGTGTGTCGAAACGTGTGCCCCATCATATTTATGAACCCGTCTACCAAATTTTACCAAATTCAGTGCACTTAGAGCCTTGACTAAGGATACATGACTTAAGTTCTTTTTGACTTTGTCTGATACTTCTTTTCAAAATGGCAGTTTTTTGAATTTTTTGTTAGCTGCATTACGCCTCGGGAATCGTTCAATTTATTTTTAATGGAATAAGTGTGTTGACAGTCTATACTGTCAGAATTAAATTAAGAAACTTGTGTTGTTATTGGCAGCCATCTTGAAAGATAGCGATAGCTGAAGCAGTAAAGTTATTACGCCATATAACAAGAATCTTGCAATCGATTACCACCGAATATGGCATACAAACAGTTATACGAAAAGCAGCCCTAAATATATATGAATTTACAATACATGATTTTAGTTTTCAAAAGGACGGTCGTATTTTTCAATTCGTAAATAATTACCGAGCTCTTTAACAAAAGTCAACAAAAATTGGCGAACTGACTGTAACTACTGCAAACAATAAATGTGATAAACAATGGCCGCTTTTGATTGTTATTATGCAAGATAACACAAAACCGACAAAATAAAGCTCTAAAATCTTATCTCGGGGACGACTCTCTTGATTTATACCAGACTTGGCACGCGAATATTTATATGGTAGACTATCCTACAATTATATTTTAAGTTGATCAAACCCTTGTTATCAAAATGTTACCCACATAAAGATTTGACGCAAGTATTTCATATGGTTGTAATAATTATATTCCGATGTAATTACACTTATCTCTGTATGACGGATCTCCCTGGGTTCCCATTTAATTAATATATTTTGAGTATTTATTATATGCCCGACATTCTGTATCGTATCGCCTAATGGAAGATAATACATTTTAATTTCATTTTTCAGAAATTGAAGAAACGAATCTCAATAAACAAACATATCAGTAGCACTGATACATAAAGAAACCGTCAGGTAATTTTTAATTGCTAAGGAACTTAATTTCTGAATATTGGCCTTTTCACAGTAGGTGTACTATTTGTATTTATTGAACATTTAAAAACATTTTGAATTCCTCATGGCATGGTGTTTGTTCTTCGTGAAAGCAACAACAGAAATTTAAAATATTTATTATTCGGTGTGCAATGCTGAAATACGCTACCTCTAATTTAAATTGAAATAATAGAAAACACATTTTGAATTCAAACAGTAATATGCAAAGTCAGCTAAATTTGTCATAAAGTAGTGTCTTATTTTAAAGTGGCTGTGTTATTCTTGAAGTGATACNTGTAGTGTCTTGTTTTTAAAGTGGCTGTGTTATTCTTGAAGTGATACAGGTCATTCACGGTTACTGCATACTTTTCTGAAGCCCTGCTTAAGTTATACTTTTAGGATATTCCTCCGCCTCATACAATCAACGCTTGACCGAGTGTAGAAAATTACACCAAAGGGACAGCTCACCGCGTTCGTGTGCACTCAATTTAAGACAATTTTGCACAAGAACTATTTCTTACTAGGTATTACCAACACACCTATTTTCTCACTGTTTTCATTCATATTAATTAAAAATAAAATATCAATTTTATAGATAAAATGTAAGTAAAAGTTCTATTTTATTAAAAATAAGGTAGATGTATGTTGACACAAGTATAAAATGCTTCTGATACACGACATATATAGAAAACAACCACACACATTATGCATGGGGTGATTTATCAAAGGTTCAATTCAAAAAGTGTGAAGAAACCGCGAATATAATATATATGACATATCTGCGGTGCCGTTAAAAACATTTGATTCAATATTTATGTGCTGGAAGTGCCTATTTTATGCCCAAAATTGACAAAGAAATACCATATAAGTATACATTTTTATATGGCACTGCCACCAAAATATTATTCTTTACGTATCATAAAATCTCTGGAAATGCTTAACATTAATATTTCAAATCTGGTGGAAAATTCTTTCTGCCTACTCACTTTTTTAAAAAAACATACGAGCTTACTGTCAAAGTCTTTTGATTGCCTGATCAAAATAACTCACTAGTACGTANTTCAAATCTGGCGGAAAATTCTTTCTGCCTACTCACTTTTTAAAAAAAAAACATACGAGCTTACTGTCAAAGTCTTTGATTGCCTGATCAAAATAACTCACTAGTACGTAAAGGGGAGAGTAGGTTATTTATTGAATCTGGTAACTACTTATATTTCTTTTACGTTATTTTATTACTAACCTCTAAAAGTTAAAAAAAAATAACGATGCCAAGCCAACTATATAATTACTGTATTGGTCATATTAATAGAAATAAACAGTATGCGGTGTTTCCAAAATTACTTCAAAATATACAATATTTCAATTTGCTTAAAAAATATATTAATAAAGTAAATAAAACATTTAAAAAAATGGTTTTCAGTAAACATGAAATTTTGCCTATGTGTTGTAGAATAATTCAGGCTATTGTCTAGGCTGTGCGTAACATTTTATACGCTTCTGGCATTCGTATTTACCATCAATTCAGGTAACTATAACTCCCGTGTCTGATATTTTACCCAGCTCCTTAGACAACCAACAGATGGCAGTCCAACTCAAAGCACTGTTATCGATAATTATGTGTACTCTAGATGCTAAACTAAATATTAACGCCATTGTAGAGGTGCTCTATCATATTTGTCGTCAAGCTCAATTTCTTGACATTTGCCCATAAGCTTGACAACTTGAGACTTGACTTGAGACAGGCTTCGATTTCATCTGCATGTGTGCACCTCTGAATCACCGGTACAGTTTGGCGGAAGTCACCATCCAGTAATACAACCATTCCTCCCATAATGTCTGTATTGTTTCGTATATCCTGTAGAGTTTGGTTTAGGGCCTCTATCGCTTTTTTGTGTGACATTGTGGAATGATATATTTTTTTTGGGATAGAAAGTAGCATATGTAACTTCCCGGCCCTACATCTCTCTATGTACAAACAATCACATCGATCCGTTGCGACGTGAAAGGACGGACAAACAAACAAACAAACACATTTTTGCATTTATAATATTAGTTAGGATATAATTAAAAATATTTAAAATTATTTTAAAATTATTTACAAAAATAACTGCGAGTGCTTTAAGAAAGCGAGAGATGTTTGGGAGAGAGAATGTAGCTAAAAACCAATTCCTAGCCTGAGAAAATCTTTAATAAGACCGTCTGATGTCGTCGGTGCACATATGTGAACCATGGTTCCGTGGAAACTACAGAAATGAATGATAATTACTAAGAAAAACCCACAATGTTCTGAAAGCTGTTGTTGGTTAAAAAAAAAAAAATACAATGCAGATGCCATTCACTGCACGCAGAATTAGTGGAACGTTCAGATATTCAATCTGAGGGAGAGCCACGTACAACTTGAAATTACTTATTAAAGGTATTTTATAAGAATTTTACAGACAGAAAAACAAACCAGTTTGTCAATGTCAACTTAGCAGCCGCTGGGTTTATTTTCACAAATTGTAAAAACAAAATATATGTTTACTACTTTACGAAATTTCGCATTTGAATTTTACAGAGGTGTTCGTAATAAACTGGCAAAACTTACACTGTATAAAAAACGGAAATAAGAATATTATATTTAAAAAATTCGATATGAATAGTTAATGCCAATAGTATCGAGCATGCAGCATGCAGTTCACTGATTGCAGTAAAAATGCTGAACACAAGTACAGCACACACCAAAAATCACGTGATTGCAAAGTAAGAACTCAGAAATTTGTGTGGGAACGAACGCGTTAATAATCTCTTTTGCTACTGTGACAAAGCCACAATCTGCGGACATTGAAACGTTACAATAAATAGTAAGTCCCCCTCTTTCATACATTCAGAAATATAATTATTTTGCACGTGTATGCTCACACGCCTCTCTATAAAAATAAACGTACTATTAAATTGTAAAACGATCACTGTAATGTGAAATGCAACTCTGATGTTTGTACATTACATTTTACTCCTTTGTTAACAGGTTTACTGGTTCTTTTACATAAAACAATTATGACATTTTAAAGATTTTCAAATAATCACACGATGGCTTGCTTTGTGTCCTCCTCTTTTAATAACACATCTACAAATGTAGTTTTAATGTACGCAATTACATCAATAAACTTATGTCTTAATGTTTTTATGCGGAATATAAAACTACTTTTTTTGGAATTTATTACTACCAAACAGAGTTCTTGTTTACTCGATAAGCTTGGTTACTTTTCCCACCAGCTTCTTTTATTTATTTTGGCACATTTACAAACTAACAGAAAATGTTTCGAAACGCACGCCATAGAAATTATTAGGTTTGTTATCAAGTTTGTGTAACATATAATTTGTTATGTTGGGTACTATTCAGATTCAAAGAAGCAGCAACCCAAGAAATAACAATTTCTATAAGTTACTACGGTGTCACATAGATATTCTCTTTATTTTTACCAAAAACAGTTTTTAAATAATTTTCCTGAAATTTTGAGATTGACTTATCAACTATAAAACTTAAACCTGGAATTTTCTTAACACCAAATTTGTTTATATAATGTTCAACTAGACTCTAAAAAATATTTAAATAATGTAGTACAAATGTTAATTTTGAACCATATATTTCCTTCAATCAAATGAATCATCAATAATGTTAAAGAGACTATTAATATCTTACAGTCTCTAGTAAAAAAAAAAATGAGCTCTGTTGCACAACTATTAGTAGTTATTGTTTAATTACAATTAGGGCCGCCCTCATATAGATGTGAAGAAACGACAAACTTCTGTGAAGTGATACAGTCAAAACAAACCAGGTAAAATTGACTATCCTAGTAATCTACCACAAATCCTGGTTGCATTCCTCGGAAATAAGAGCGAAGTCAACTTTAAGTGTGAGACGCAAAATGAAAAAATTACTTAAATTTGAAAACTGCTTACTTAAAAGCTACGTGTCGCAGCTCGTTAACCCGACGAAATAGGGTGAACAAATTTGTTTAATGTGCGCAGCATAAAAATAAAACCAAACTTAAAAGACGATGATAAACCGCTTTTTTTAAATTTTTTCTAACAGAAAACTTGAAAAAAACACTTAAAGATTTATAAAACAAAAAATGTTACAGTCTCAACAATATTCACAAACATATTGTGTCCATTTAATTAGAAATAATGTAGTGACTTTATGCTATTCGCAACATCCTCCCACCCTAGTCCCTGACTCAACAAAGAAATAAAATTTACAAGAAATAGAAAACAAGGTATACAGTCGCTGACAGTGTTCTCAGTTATAATGTTTTGTATCGAGCTGGTAGTACAATCTGTCGGCCAACTCTTGACCTTTTCGCCTCACGCTAAATCATTTTTCTACTATTCCCCCAAGTGGATACACACGCTGAACAGGTATTGTGACCACGCAAGATGCTGGCAATCGTACAACCCTGCTAACCCCATCTCGTTCAGGAATAAACTCTTCGACAACAGTCAATGGCCAGTCAAGACGTTTTTCTTGATCGCTTCCGACAAGTACCACCCTTGGACCGGTGTGTTTAAACAAGTTGTCCCAAAAATTCGTTGCGGAATATCTTCCTGAGGTCCTCATACAGATTTTAATCTTCTTGATCACAGTCAGGTACCCAAATTTATTTAACGTTTTGAAGAAACGTGACACTTGTTAAGGCAACGAAGTCACGAGAATATTCTGACATGTAAGTGAGGGGTCTTGAGTTCATTAGAGCCTCACAATCACATATCACTGTGGGTAGTTCTTCACAATTCAGTATCGCCCTACCTAAGACTCTGCGAAGTAACGACTTCAGAATTCCATCAAGCGTTCCCACCAGCCTCCCCACCAGGCTGTAGTCGGGGATTTAACTTTCAAAGAAACTGTCGTGACAAACTGAAACATTGTATTTTTACCCAATCCAATCTGGAAAATGCATTGTTGGCCCCCACAAAGTTCTTCCAATTGTCAGTGTAGACAACTACTGGACGTCCACGGCGTGCAATGAATCTTCTTAAAGCTTGAAGGAGAGCTTCAGTTGACGAAGAAGTGACCAATTCAAAATGCACAACTATGAACACTGTACATGTGAATATGCAAATCCAAGATTTACTTCCATCCTTGAGGTAAATAGGGCCTGCCATGTAAACTCCGATAACTTCTAAAATTGCAGCGTCACGAACTCTATCTTCTCGCAATGGTGGTGTTACTTGATTTGCATTACGTCCCATAAATATACTGCATACAGTATATTTCCTTATAATTGAAATAACAGTTCATCTCTCTCTCTCTCTCTTGGTATCCAAAACTTCTCCCGATGTAGAGACAAATGACCTTGAGCTCCTACATGATTAAATTGCACATTAAGTCCGTATACCAGCCACATAACACCAGTGTAATCAGTAGACAACACAAACTCTAGGACATCTTTACATTCATATATCTTCGTTTTTAATGCGCAAAATGCCATGTTTATCTTAAAAAGGCATGAGGAGTGTGAAATGTTCATCTTCAACATCATTGAAGGGTTCCTTTTCAATAAGTTTGTGCAAATGTCCTTCTGCATTGCTAAGCTAATGCCATCTAATTCACCTGACTTATTGTCCTCAGGGTGATGGCAATTGTGCAGGAACTTGAGCACCCAACCCAGAAGGCGGGGAGAAATACCGGTAGTACCAGGAATGAGTAGTGCTAGTATTAGTCACATTCATAATAACTCCAGGTTTGTTCTCTAGGTTAACTTCATCTTCATTAACCCTACACACATAAGCAGGCCACTCAGATGGAGACTTCATGAGCCACTCTGGCCTCTCTCACTATTTAGACCGAAATAACCCATCTACAGAACAACCCCGACTTGCTAGGTCTGCTGGATTTAGTTTTCCTGCAACAAGTCTCCATGATTTCTTATTAGACAACTGCCTGATATCTCGCGCGCTGTTTTACACAAAAATACCCCAATTTTCTTCTCGCTCTATGCAAGTTATTACAGTTGCTAAATCACTCCAAAAATGAATATCGGACACATCAATCCCCATAGTATACTCTGTTTTCGATGCTAAACTCGTTGCGATGGTTGCAGCCTAAAACCTCAGGCCGCCGGATTGTTGTCTTCTTGGCGGGCACAACTCTAGCCTTTGTATAAACCAGATGAATTTCTATGCTTAAAATGATACAACTCTTAAGAATACTAGAGCTGCGTATGCATATTGGCACACATCACAAAATGTATGCAAACTTAGCTTGGCATCTTCTTCGGTGACACACCTGGAAATTTATATCTTGTTCACCCAGTGAACTGACTTGGCCGATTTTCTAAAACTCTATTCAACTGCCCCTGGGACAGGTGCATCCCAGTTAAAATTATATTTCCATAGTTGCTGGTTCAGTAATTTTGGGATCATTACTACAGGTACCATAAAACAAATGAAGTCGAAGATTTTATGTGCAACTGAAAGGATTTTCCTTTTTGTCAAAGGTCCTGGCCCTAGTTCAGCCATTCCTGCAGTGACACAAATTGTATCTGCTCCTCTGCTACACATAACACCTAAAACTGTAGTAACTTCACTATGATCAACTGCAGGGTTCGTGTGCTCCCATCCTCGAAGTTCAAATTTCGCATAGTTGAAAATATCTGTGTACTCTTCCATGAATTTGTGGAGTTCATCCTGTTTGACACTTGCGACACAACTATCCACATAGAATCTTTTCTGCAGTCCAGCGATAGCTTTCTTTGAGTAGACATTCTCGCCACATTCACTATCCCGAAAAACATTAACTAAAGGATGTTCAATCACAGTCCCTGACAGGAATGGACTGGAAGTGCCACCAAACACTACTTGTGTGTGCCTGAAGAAGATTACTTGCACATTCTTTACTTTCCAGAGGAAACTCACAAAAACTCCATCTCTCTCGCAGAGATTGATATGCAAGAAGGCATTCTTGATGTCTGCAATAACTCTAACACGTTTTAGTCTGAACTGCAACAGTAAGTGTGTGATAACCTCTATCAAGTTTGGCTTTTCTTCTAAATAGTCATTGAGAGAGAGAGAGGNAACTGCAACAGTAAGTGTGTGATAACCTCTATCAAGTTTGGCTTTTCTTCTAAATAGTCATTGAGAGAGAGAGAGAGGCCGTTGGAAACATTACATGAAGCATCAAACACGGGTCTGACCGTTGTTGTGTCTTGGTTCTTNGAGAGAGAGAGAGGCCGTTGGAAACATTACATGAAGCATCAAACACGGGTCTGACCGTTGTTGTGTCTTGGTTCTTTATCACAGGTCTGTGTGGTAAGTAATGTCCACTGTCTGGGTTAAATTTGTCAACTTCTTCTATTATGCCCTTTTTCTCCAATTCCTCAAAAAAATCTGCATATGCAGCACCATATTCTAATAAAGCCAATTACTGAGTAGGGTTTTCTAGACGTTTTCGTGCAGTGTTGTAATTTAAAAGACGGCTCTAGTCGGTGTACGGGGATGACATTCTATCCAAGGATGTTGAACCACATTCTGCAACCATGTTTTCTGTGACACCTCTCAAAATGTTCTTTTACAGCAGATATTCGCTCTTCCTTTGTCCTCTGTAACTCTGGATCCCCAATACCTAACATGTCTAATTCCCACAATGCAGAAATAGGTATCTGTGATGAGGACAATGTTGACACAATCATTGTCTGTGGAAATGACTTAAAAATTTGGAACTCTTCCCGTCAGTGTCCAGTCCAGATACATATTGACTGCGACTAACCCATTTACCAAAATAATCTTCTCCCCAGTCAGCAATTTACCAGCTACATCAGCACTCACCGTGCTTTTATAGGACTGCCATATTTCATTTCTATGCCAATTTCTTTTAGTATTTTCTGACATTTTTTTCTGTCAGCTGTAGGTANATAGGACTGCCATATTTCATTTCTATGCCAATTTCTTTTAGTATTTTCTGACATTTTTTTCTGTCAGCTGTAGGTGGGGGGAGGATCGAACGGTCACCCCGGTGGGGGGAGTGTAGACTGGACATTTGAGGCGGCGTGGCAGTACTAGGCTATGGTAACCGAGCCCGACCTACTTACCGGTTTCCGGAAAGGANAGAAGGGCCTTACGGCTAAGAGCGCCCCGTTACAAAAGAAAAACTTGACAAGAAATTGTCATGATAACTTATGTCAGCTGTAGGTATGGAACAGCAAGTTATATCCTGATCAAGGAAATCAAAACTGCAAACATAGTTACAACCAATATTTCTAAGTGTGATACGAAAAAGAGTGTGATTCACCTTACTAGACTTATGGACACCAAAGAGACCATGCCTTAGCTATTCTTCTCCAGATGACTGAAATCCCATTTAAGCTGCCAATTCATTGGGAATGTAAGAACGCTGAGAGCCCGTGTCAATAAAAATTCTTATTTGTCATTAACCTGTGTTCCCTATTATTGTAACGATAAGTATTTGCAACAGAGTATCAGGTGAAGAGTGGTTGACTAATGTTTTCTCCTCGTTATATACGAAAATTTTTTTTGGATGTTAAATTTTATCCTCTTCAAACTTAGTGCATATAAGTGGTATGTGTTTGGCACCACACACCATACAACTCATATTACATATTATTTCAATACGGCCACTTCTTAACAAAACTACACTTGTTACTATCTATAATTTGGCGTTTTTCAACATCAGTCATTCGCCATGCTTTGAAACAATCACCAGAAAAATAGGCACCTTGGCAGAAAATGCATGCAGCAGCACTGTGTAGTTTTTAAAATACGCACAGTCCTTAGAGAATTTTGAAAACGGATTTTCGTTATTTAAGTTAATTACAACTACTGCGAGTATTATTATTGAATGTCTCGTTACATTTACTATTTTTATTATTGCGTTAAATAATTCCTTTATTCTCCTTTTGCAAGATCAATAATTTATTTAATTAGTAACTGAATTCTATCTGTCAGATATCTATTAATTTCACGACATGCATTAAGGTAAATATTTTATATATTATATGATATGGTTTATCTGGCTCTATATGTATGAAGTTATTTAACTTCTTCAGGCTATTTAATAATTGTTTTTCACTATTTTATTGCTTGAATATTTTTCCCGTTACCTTGATTGCAATTCNTTCTTCAGGCTATTTAATAATTGTTTTTCACTATTTTATTGCTTGAATATTTTTCCCGTTACCTTGATTGCAATTCAGTCTACGGTATGTGCTTTAAACGCTACGTTAACCTTGTTGGAATCATGCAGACCCGTGTTTCATGAGAGAATGTTTCTCTACCAACAGGATGTNTAAACGCTACGTTAACCTTGTTGGAATCATGCAGACCCGTGTTTCATGAGAGAATGTTTCTCTACCAACAGGATGCGCAATGCTGTGTTGCGAATTCTTCCAGTCGCTGTCTGAAGCGACTGGAAGACCACCGCTGCAGTTATTGCAAATTTCCTCGGTGTAGTTTCTCATAAAAAATGACCTATGTTCACGTGATATTTGCCGCCCACGCTGTGCACTTCAGCCGAATTCGCCTCTTGTGGATAACCCACGACATCTATNGATATTTGCCGCCCACGCTGTGCACTTCAGCCGAATTCGCCTCTTGTGGATAACCCACGACATCTATCGGCGACTGTGTAACCTTCTGATTGTCTTTTGTTTTGTAATTCTGCGTCTTTCACGTAGCATTTTTCGAACACTTTTGTCCTTGGTGTGCTGCCAGCATGACGTGCGAGTGTTATGTAGTGGCCGTGATGACGTTATTCGGCACTTAAATGCCATTAGGGTTTTATCACTACCTATCACATAGAATTTAGTCGCGAGGACGTAGTTTGTTGTTATCTTACATTATTTTATTTTTTTATTTATTTTTTTCTGTTCAAGATAATGTTATTCATTTGAATATATTCTGTTTCCTCTCTCTGGTGAGTACAGTTTCAATTTTATTGCTCGTTTCTTCTCGTTTCACTCACTAATTAAATTCGTTGGAAATAATTTATGTTTAAGTTTTAGTTAGGGTGCACGTTCCGCACGTTATTGCCAAACTTTTTTCGCGTGTCAGCTTAACCTCTTCTGCATGTTATGCGCTGAAGCTCTCCATTTTCCGGTAAAAGTCGTTTCTTTATGCTTTACCTGCCCCTTCCCTGTTGGGGTGACTACTAGTCAAAATTCGTTTTTTAATCCCTTCTTGCCCGTTCCTGTGGACTCAATACGATGCCTGCAATCAGCTAAGTCACAACGGACGTTTTGATACTTCATTACGAAATATCAATACTTATTATTTTTTTTATTAAAAGGAAATTTTAATTTGAATTTGGAAATCGTGAGGATTATATGAAACTTAAAAACCGTAACTTTGTTATGTATCTTGTAGAAATAACATTCTTTATTTTAAAACTAATTTTTAGATGTTGGTGATACATCCCAGAAGTCTTTAACTATTTTATTTAAAATATTTTGAGGTCTCATGGTTAGCTTAAATAATATTATATCTGTATATTATTTGTTTTCGTTCCCGTTTGCCAATTTTAAGAATATTTGTGTCAAGATCATTGCAATTATGTAATTATTTTGTTGTCTTTGCGACGTTTCTCTCCTATTATTATGGGAATATCTACTTGTTTTCATTTTCAATGAACTAAGATAATTTATAAATATAAAAGAAAAGAGTAACACCCAACCACAATGATTGTGTTTTATTTTTTATTACTAAATCAGTTTCCCTCTGAGCTTATACATTTTATTGATGATACAAGTATGTCGTGTTTAAAACATTTCTGTTCCTCTCTTTTGTGCCATGTATGATCACCAAGCATGATTAATTTTTTTCATATTGCTTCCATTGCTCTTTGTTGTTCTTGTTGCGGAGTCCTTTGCTAATTCTCATTATTATTTTTTTTGCGCCAAGTTTTAGTGTTTTGTTTCTGGCTTTCTTCGTTTGTTGTTTGTACCAAACACTGAGGGCATTTTTCTTTTGCTGAAGTGGATATTTTATTTGTTTATGTTCGAACATGCGCTACAGCACTGATCTTACCTTTTGTGTTCACCAAATCTGCAGCAGTGGCTGAGATTGCTTCCATTGCAGCAGGACTCCTTACCTTCTTAAATTTACCCGCACTACTGTTACTTATGTTTAACCCTTTCATTGCAATGCTGATTCGCTCTTCTTATTCAATTTCATNAATTTACCCGCACTACTGTTACTTATGTTTAACCCTTTCATTGCAATGCTGATTCGCTCTTCTTATTCAATTTCATTTCTGAGAAATTTCCTTAAAACTCATTAATTCATTTTCACCTTGATATTCTACTGCACTACGTTGCCAGGTACGCAAGTCCTCAGTCAAGCAGGATTCCGCTAAAGGGAACAACATGGCAGAATACTTGTCTGATGTAACACCCAGAGTTTCGAGAGCCCTAAGTTTTGTTTTAAATTGATCATACAAGAAAGAGAGCTGGTAGTTGTTAGACATGCTTTGTATGGTAAAATTAAAAATTTCGCGTATGTACACCTCAATCAACATGTCTTCACTACCAACCTAGATTTCTGTGGGAAACTTTCCACTATTTATCGGGCTCTAGAACCAGGTACTGTGGCTTGAATAAGATACTGAAACTTATCTGTATCATCTAATTCAACATCTTCATGGGTTTTGGAAAACTGGCTTCACAACCCCAACCATTCTGTCAACTTCCCTTCATACTTCTTAAGTTCAAACTGTGGTAATTTATATTTACGTTTTGGTGATATTTTAACGCCTCGACTCGACTCGCCTACGCAGTCACTCTAACCGCTTCTTCAATAGGCATAAGTTCTGTGATTTCCATACACAGTTTTAAACAAACCGGAGTCATTTAATTGCGCTTCCAGGTCATCCTCGTCTTTGCCAGCTGCTAAACTTAAGTCAGACACACATTCATCAAGCGCTGAAAGTTCTGAAAGCATACCCTGCAGCAACTGTTGATCAATTACAATGGAATATAAGTCGGCCCTACCTTCTCATTCTGCGAACAGCAGCTGTCTAGTTGCATTGTAAAGTTTCATGAATGAAGATCGAATCACCAGCCGCTTTTTATCACCTTCCTGTATTTCCATGTTGCGCACCAAACCAGTCCTGTCATGGTCGCCACTTGTCACAGCTCGTCTACCAGACGAAATATGCTTGACAAATTTAATGTGCGCAGCGTGAAAAAAAACTACACTTAAAAGATGCTGGTAAACAACTTTTTATTTAAATTTGTTAACAACAAAAAACGGGAGGAAAACCTTTATAGATTTATTCACACAAAAATATGACAGACTCAACAATCTTCATAAACATATTGTGTCCATTTTATTAGAAATAATGTAGTTAGTTTATGCTATTCGCAACACTACTCTTACTCGACGCATTATATTAAATAAAAGATTTCACTGTATCAGTTGGTTTAAACATAACATAANCAGACGAAATATGCTTGACAAATTTAATGTGCGCAGCGTGAAAAAAAACTACAGTTAAGAGATGCTGGTAAACAACTTTTTATTTACATTAGTTAACAACAAAAAACGGGAGGAACACCTTCATAGATTTATTCACACAAAAATATGACAGTCTCAACAATCTTCATAAACATAATGTGTCCATTTTATTAGAAATAATGTAGTGATGTTATGCTATGCGCAACACTACTCTTACTCGACGCATTATATTAAATAAAAGATTTCACTGTATCAGTTGGTTTAAACATAACATAAATGTGAAAAATGATACAGACTTATTTCGGAAATGAGATTTATTTAATCTCAATAACAATTGTAAGCAATGAAGTTTAGTAAGATTGGAGATCTTTAGGCGTAAGACATAAAAATCACTTTTTTTTAGTTAGCTAACCANAAATGATACAGACTTATTTCGGAAATGAGATTTATTTAATCTCAATAACAATTGTAAGCAATGAAGTTTAGTAAGACTGGAGATCTTTAGGCGTAAGACATAAAAATCACTTTTTTTTTAGTTAGCTAACGATTAATGTGAAGAGGCGGATGCCAAACTGTGGCACTAAAGGAAATAAAACTTGTTTCAACACAAAAATTTAAATTTTACAAAATCCATCACACGAGTTTAGTGGTTATTTTAATGAGTTGACTATAATTTAGTGTTAATCCCTTTAAATAGAATAATTTAATTTAACAATACTTTTATTGATAAAGATAAAGTTAATTTAATAGTACTAAATACGAAAATAAAATTTTGTCGAAATAAAATTTATAACATAATCAGTAATAACAAGGATACTACCTACTCTAAACATACTGGATAGGAATATTTCACATCATTTTCATAACTTAATTAAAGTAAAAAAAGCTGTTTTTCTGTCAGTTAATCATTTCCAAAAGAATTACATGCGTATACACACATACAAAAACTTGGTTTAGTTAATATAATTATAATGATTTTGGGTAGGTTATAATACATTTCCAAAAACTGTAAAATCTCCATCCTAAGCTCGGCATACTCTAAAAAGATCGAACTGTGTTAACGTGTATTTTTTGGTATTTCTAATTTTAAAAATTAATCCTTCACTAAGTTCAAGTTAAAATAAACACAGGAAATCATCTCACGAGTGCTTAGTTGCCAAAAAGTGAATTTAGCTTACATGTGGCGCCGATTCACGAGTTGTTAACCAAGACATACCAAGTTTTTAGAAGTTACGATATTTCATTTTAACCAGAATAACTAAAACATTTTATTTTATTTAACATTTAGTGCAATTCCTTAAGTATTAGGAACGTCAGTAGATTTCCGTCTTAAGAATTTTCCTGTAGATTTCGCGATACAAAACTTTTAGCGCATAAACCTTTTTAAAAGTGATTTNGAAATCATATCACGAGTGCTTAGTTGCCAAAAAGTGAATTTAGCTTACATGTGGCGCCGATTCACGAGTTGTTAACGAAGACATACCAAGTTTTTAGAAGTTACGATATTTCATTTTAACCAGAATAACTGAAAAATGTAATTTTATTTAACATTAAGTGCAATTCCTTAAGTATTAGGAACGTCAGTAGATTTCCGTCTTAAGCATTTTCCTGTAGATTTCGCGATACAAAACTTTTAACGCATAAACCTTTTTAAAAATGATATTTGCAAAAGTCCTTACTGCCCGCGCTTGGTGTTGCTGATAGTATGCCTGACTCGTCAGAATGTTATTCGCATTGCAGGTGAGTTTTGGTGTTTCGATACGCCTCTTCACTTTCACAAACCTACATTTCAGTCACGATTAATAATTTGTCGTAGAAGGTAAAATTAAAACAAGAAAATAAAACACAATATTAGCGGCACTACATGACAGACTAGGAACCCTTTAATTGATTAACTACTAGNTTTGCAAAAGTCCTTACTGCCCGCGCTTGGTGTTGCTGATAGTATGCCTGACTCGTCAGAATGTTATTCGCATTGCAGGTGAGTTTTGGTGTTTCGATACGCCTCTTTACTTTCACAAACCTACATTTCAGTCACGATTAATAATTTGTCGTAGAAGGTAAAATTAAAACAAGAAAATAAAACACAATATTAGCGGCACTACATGGCAGACTAGGAACCCTTTAATTGATTAACTACTAGACGCGCATAAATATCGGATTTATTATTTTATTGAAATAATAAAAAAAGATACAAACTTGTATTTTACTCGTAGTTTCTGAAAATCGTGAAAATTGCAATATCTGTATCTCTTTTAGATTCCCAGAACATGTTTCAACATTATGTCAAATGGCCTGGATTCAATTTTGTACATACACGTGTGTTAGATTGTGTGATATTTTAATATTTCTTAAATTTCTCTGTTATGCTGAATCATGAAATAAATATCGTCAATTGGTTAGTTAAAAAGTATAAAATAGTCTCACCTACTGTACAAATACCTCATTTTTCCAACATGGGTGATCATATTTGTATTTTTCTCATGGGTATATAAGACTAACAAGAAATTTTCATGTGCCTATTTCATCTTTGTCTCCCCATGGCATTCATCCAATATTCTCCATTCTTATTTTACGTTAAATTCCTTTTCGGTTAACGAATCCGAGTCACAGTTTATTTATATCAAAACNCATGGGTATATAAGACTAACAAGAAATTTTCATGTGCCTATTTCATCTTTGTCTCCCCATGGCATTCATCCAATATTCTCCATTCTTCTTTTACGTTAAATTCCTTTTCGGTTAACGAATCCGAGTCACAGTTTATTTATATCAAAACAGGAACTATAAAACAGAGTGAAATCTCACATAACAACATAAAACATCTGAACACGTTAAGTTATTTCAATCTTCTTCAAAGAATGTGTTCTCTCTGAAGTGCCTTATGACTCATCGCAAACATTTGGACGGATACGCTAATGAGTGACAACACTGTGTGTACGTTCAACGGTTTCGGGGAAATGTTTACAAGTTATGTTAGGACGTAAGACCCCATCCCAAGAATGAGATGCAGCACACTATCCAGTTTGTTTATCTTTACAGTGAAAACCTTTTAAGAACATTATATCACTTTGCGCCGCTAGATTGCGCTTTCTACACTGTGGCGCCGTCTGCGCTGATGGTCGGTGGCATGCTCGTGTGTGAGCTTGGCTTCCTTCTCCTGTTTCCTCTCTGCGCCCGTTGCTCCTTGGTTCCCCTCCTTTCTCCTCACCAAGCATTCGCAATTTGTTACTGTTGATTACGTTTGCGTAGGCGACGATTGCCGGCTTTCTACTTACCTTCTGCACGTCTTAAGGTGTACATCGTTATTGTGATGTAGAGAACTTCCTCTGGGGCGTCGAATTACGGCGAGTCATGAGTGTGTGTGTCCGAGATTGGCCTGTTTTACGGTATACGATTGAGTGTTTTATTAATTGTGGCGTTGCGTATTTTTTCTGGGGCATGCCGTCGAGGAGTTTGGTTATTCTAAATTATTTTTTCGTTCGCCGTTCAAAATTTGGTTTTGCAGTAACTTAAGCCGCTTCACGGCAGCATTTTCCAATTCGTTTTAATTCTTTGTGTTTTATTATGTGTAAGTTTTTAATGTGTTTGTTAGCCGCCCCGGTTTTTTGCGGATTTGTTTATTTAATGAAAGTAACACTCATGGCTCATCGTGCAACGTTTTGATTTCGGTTAAAATACGAGTATTCAATGTGTTCTTTTTCAATCTTTTAACATTGTATGTGGTTTTATGTAGTGAGGGCTTTGAATTTGGGTCCTCATGACAGCCCCTCATTACTTTTTTTTACTTGTGTTTTTGAAGGAAAAGGTTAAATACTGTTTAAAGGTGAAGAAATTTGCGCTTTTGGAGAATTATTGTTTAATTGTGTGGTACTAATTGTTAACCGAGCCTTGAATTGAACATTATTTTCATAAGTATTTCAGAAAATTAAAGATGTTAATTTTATACTGTGTCAAAATTATTTGCTCATGGCACAACGTGATGATTTTAAGATTACCTTCCTTTTTGCTTCACTAAGAAAAGCCTTCTATTAAAAAATATTTTTAAAGACTGCATAGAAGTTGTCCTAAGTATATAACTGTTACTTCAAAAATTTTCTCTTCGTACATTTTCTTTTTCATACTAGTAAAAATGTTATTAATTTATTTCAATTCCCATTGTGGGAGACGTTACCGTATTTACAAATACCAAATTGTTTGTACTTTACAACGCACCACGTTTGATAACTTTTAGATTACACGATATTATTTCTGCAAGACAGTAAATCTGGACCAGAGAGAAGCTCAAATTAGGAATTTGTGTAAACAAATAATAATTTTACACTATTATAAAAAAAACAAGACGTTATCAATATAACTAATGAGCCTACTTTCCTCTACATGGATGAAAATAATTTTGATGCAGTTATTAAAAGGTTAGATGGTAGGTGGGTCTTACAGTCTCGTTGATAGCGATAAAGATGCATCCAGAAACAAATTCAATACTAGTGAGGCAGTTACAAATACACAATTTCCTTACCTGGGATTCGAACACAGAGCGCCTCGTACCGTAAGCAAGCGTGCAGCCAACTAAATCACTGAGGTATGATTCTGTACATAAACTTCAATTGTAAGCAGTCTAAAGTTTTGGTAGACCGGGATTAAATACTTCAAATATTTACAGAAACATCATTTTGACACGAAGTGCGTGAGTCACTTAAATCGCGTAACTTTTCATGGCCTACCGTAAAACTACTGGTGTGCAGAATTAGGTAGAAATAGCTTGACCTGTTCCCGAAATATAGCATAAAAGTTTCTCATTTGGCGCTGTCGTTAAAAACATAAGACAGGTTATGTCTAGGCATATATTATGCTTTAAATATATATTGATATATGTGAAATTATTTACTAGATAAGATAAAATTATCTTAATAATATATCGCACAATTTTAGAATATATTTATGACCAACTTATGCAAGTTTACACGGCCCACTGTAGTAATACTTGGGTGAAAAGTTTGGTGGGAATTAGATGATTGGTTCCCCGAGATACGCCACAAATAAAGAATTTTATCATCTAGCGCTTTCTCACAAAATGGCGGAAAAAGATTATCTCTATAAGCATTTTAGATGCTTCTAATGAATACTCTCTGTATACAAAGTTTAAATTAATTGAAATTTGTTATATTGTTTAATAGAAATGATAAATTTATCTACATTATTTATATTGCAGCCATATTGTTTATAAAGCCAGACACGATTTAAACATGGCCTACTGCAGCACTACTAGTGTGCTAAGTTCGGTGGTAATCAGATGATTGGTCCCGTACATATGACGACAAAGCTACATTTTCTCATGTGGTGGTATTTCCATTACTGGAGAACAAAACGAAGATTTACTTGCCTATTCTATGTTTGTCGTATATACTGTTACATATTGGGTTGGTTGAAATTGTGTGGGACATGAGGCATACTGACATAAAATATTTAAATTGTGATTTTAAAAATATGAGTCGACATCATGTAAGTCATTTATATTGAAATGGACCACAAAAATATAATTTGTCTCTTAAATTTGGCGTGTATCAGTTAATAGTTTCCCGGGATAAGACATGGAAACTTAATTTTTCATGTGGTGCTATCTTTAAAAATAGCGGACAAGTGGGTTTATGAATTCGCTCATTTGATGCTTACATAGACACTATCAGTATCATAGTTCGGTTGAAATTGGTTACATTATTTCATAGATACAGCATGCTATGCTAAAATGTTTAGGTATATGGGCAATATTTTTAAAATAATAATCTGAACGACTAAAATTGATGCTTGTAAAAGATAATTTCAGTATACTTATTTTGGACATAATTGGACAAACAGTATTGTAGATATTGCAAATAAGCATAAAATACTTATTCAACCACTATTTAAAAAAAGGTGCCTTATCCATTAAAATGCATATATGAACATGGCCTAAAATAGCATTACTTATATGTCAAATGCGATGATATTACATAAAATCTTTATTCGTCATGTTGTAGCATCCTTGAAAACAGCAATTTAATAAAATTTTCACTATTCAATACATATATCACGTACTGTCAACGTATAAAATTGGGCTTAAATCGGTTAATGGTTCCCGTGATATATTGTATACGCCTTATTTTTTCAATTTAAACTATTTTACGAAATGGCAGTCGAATAACATTTTAAGTATCTTAATTCAATGCCTACATTATGCACTGTGAACGTACGAAAGTTGGTTTAAATATATGAAACGGTTCCCTAGATATAACATAAGAACTTAATTTTTTCAATTTGCGCGATAGGCTAAATTTGGTTTAAATCAGTTAAATCTTCCCCGAAATGTAATGGAAAAACTTAATTTTTCAATTTTGGCTATGTTCCAAAATAGGTCTTGTAATAACAATATTGCATTCTACATGCAATGCCTATAGCATGCACTGTCAATTTTCACAATTTGGTTTATATCGGATAATTGATTCCCGAGATAAAACAAAGTGCCCAAAATTTCAATATTGCCACCATTTGAAAATAAGTACCTGGCATTATTGAAAAATATTAACTTCTGATGGCCTTACTACACAATACAGGATGGACTGTTTCACGTGGACACCCCCAAACTTTCCAGGACGTTTGCAGATCACGAAATGCGGTTTTCGCTAAATGAAATTACGTAATTTGCCGCAAAGTGACTATTCGTAACACATGTATGGACAGAAAAAACTCAACCACATATGATTTTCCCCCTGTAAACATACATTTATTTAAACGGTTTCTGAAAGTACGTGCAAAGAGGAATTCAGTGATATAGCACATGCAATGGAAAGTAAAAACGCCAAGAAATAATGTGCAATTATGACTAAGTTTGGTTGGCCGGTGGCATGGGGCAGTGGACCTGTACTCACAGCTGTTATCAAGCAACACGCGCCGTGAATCAACCTGGCGGGACCACTTCCAATAGCAGCGCAGCACCAGTCCCCGTAATCTGTTATGGTAAGTGGTATTGCAGTGTGTGGCTGTATGTACGCAATGAAGTTCACGAATGAGGAAAACTGGACGATCTAATTATTTACGGTGAGAGTGGCAGAAATGCCAAGCAAGCCGTCGAAATGTATGGTGAAAGGTAGCCTAATCGGACGCCCATCTCACGTTAAACGATACGAAGAATTTGCTTACAGTTGTGAGTACAGGTCCACTGCCGCATGCTACTTGCCCTATTAACATATTCATATTTGCACATTATTTCTTGGCGTTTATGTGTACTTTCCTTTGCATATGCTATGTCACTAAATTCCTCTTTGCACGTTCTTTCAGATGCCATTTAAATAAATGTATCTTTCCAGGGGAAAAATCATATGTGGTTTAATTATTTCTGTCCATACACGTGTTACGAAAGGGCACTTTGCAGCAAATTACTTTCCCCCGTACGTTATTCGTGATCTGTAACCGTTCCGTAAATTTTGGTGGTGTCAACGTTAGGCGGACCGTCTTTTATATGTGGACCTAGTTCGGTTAAATTCTGTTATCCAGTTTGAAAGTTATTAGGGGTGACATACATTCCAGACAGACAACCGGGTGATTGCATAAGCCTATCTTTCCTTCGGAAAGAAGACTAAACATAACCTTTGGATCACACTAGACTGTGCCACCGGACTAATTACTATAATATAATCTCTGGACATTATCTTTAATACATATACAATTATTGTTTGAATGTTAATTACAAATTTCCTTTTAAACATCGAAATATACAGCTATTTTCTTTATGACAAAATACAACCAAATATTATTGATGATATTCAAAATGTATAGAGAAACTAGCGAACCGGCCCGGCTTCGCCAGGGTACAATTGAGTTTTACAGTGATACACTAATAAATAAATTGATTTATGTGAAAACAGAATTATAAAATTATGCTTTGTTGGCCTAGGTTTTTAACTGATTACGGTAACCCAAAATGAAGGAAATATTTTTTTCCTGATAGCCGAGAAGTAGAGTATTGTTTTTGGAGTGTATCTGTGCAACAATCATGTAGTTATCACATTTCCGCTTTCCAGCGTCGACGTATGAAAATCAAAACGTGAGTTTCATCAAGTTGTAACTTTATAAATAAGTGTACCTAGGTACTACATTTTGCGCTTGCCTGAGGGATCTTAATCGATCACCAAAGTTAAGCAACGTTCCCAAGGGCACACATTTAGATGGGTGACGGTTTAGTGGCATAACATCTGAGCGTTTCCGGGCTTCGGAGGGCACGTTAAAGATTCGGTCCCGGTTTTTATCGATTGATAGCAGTCGTTAAGCCATTTGAGAGGTACTTGAGCGGCCTGATAAACTCTGACCCCAGAGAAAAAAAATATTTCGGTCACGTTCCCAGTCATTGCAGAATTACGGGTTGTTGTTATTCCACAGGAACCATACAATTTTCCGGGATAAAAGTATCCTATGTCCTATTCTAGTGCCTTAAGTACCTACGTACCAAATTTCATCAAAATCCGTTAAGCTGTTATGGAGCTGAGTGGTAACAAACATACACACAGACTTTTGCATCTATAATATTAGTACGAAAGGATGGTTTTACTCCAATCGTTAAGGTAGTTTCAGTTTAATTTAAAGCAAAACGGTATATTAAACAACATTCCCACGTATATGCATATGATTAATTTTATTCCTTTCAAGGTGATAACAGACGAAATGAGAAACGTACACTCAATTTAATAACATTAAGGTATTAACGCAGTTAAACACTACCATGGCCTGGCCGCTTGGGCATGTACCCAATCGAGCATGTGTGGGACCTTTTGAAACGCCAGCTGCCACCGTGCCACAGTATCTCGGATTTGGAACAATTGTGGCCCTTCTGCCTCAGGACAACATCCGGCGTCTGCAGGACTTTATGTCAGACTGTGTTGTAGCATGTATCGCAGTGCGATGGTGTGCAACACGCTATTGAAGATGACAGGACGGCGTACCACAGATCCATATTTAATTGTCCTGCTTCTATGTTTTTGTTATCATGCGTATAGATCATACGTATCAACATCTCTATACATAGTTTCAGTACCGTCCGATACAACTTTGCGCGCGAGCTAATTTTATTGTCCGGTAGTGTATATTAATTTTGGCGTCTTCCTTGTGTTCATTTTAAACACTGGATTTTCCGAACGGCTCATATTCTTATCCAAAGTATTTATCTTACAGTACAAGGAGAGATTCAATTTCCAGTATTTCAAACCACTAAGATTTTAAATAAGAATATTTACTTGTGGTATTTGGAAAGGGGAAATTAAAGAAATTTATTTCAATTCAGTGTATTTACGTCAGTGGCATAATAAGTAACCACGCATTTTAGGGAGAAGAAATTTTAAATGACGCCGAAATTTATTCCAAAATTTTAACTTCTTGTGGTGTATACCAAAGGCTCTGTCCTATAGCTGACATCGGCGACACTGGTCTTGTACATGTGATTCGTTCCTGTATTACAGGCTTGTCTTCTCCAAGTAATGTGATTGATCTCATTACGTATTAATGACTAGTCAATTTAAAAGTTCCATTCTAGTATATTTGTTTATTGCACTAATCGAACCAGATATGTCACACTTCATATAACATTTTTGACCACGGTTGCAATTATAATTGTCCTAAATATATTCCTGTGCAAGCTTACAGACTTTAAAAATTGACCGATTATTGTCGACTTGGCCCAAGGAATAGCTTACCGCCTCATGAATTTATGTGTGTTGTGTTGTAAAGGTGTACAAAGTTAGTTGACGTCAGTTAATTCGTTTCTGAGATGAAACTAAAGACTTAAAAAATCCACTGTAAAGGTACAGAATTCTGGACACTATAAGCATAATAGCTCATGGACATTTCATGTAGTCCACGCAATACTTAGTTATTTATGCTTGCTTGTTTCTATCCCTTTCAATTTTTCAGTGCTCTGGGGACACTGAGAGAAATGTTTGTTCCAGCCAACAAAATATGTGTTTGTATAGGGCCAAAATAAACCACACTGCGAACAAAATACAGAATGCGTATAAAAGAATACCCCAACTGTGAAGATCTGTAAAAACCAAAACCAAACAACCTGCGATCTTGGATGTCCAATCAAATGATTGTGGAACTGTAAAATTTGTTTACTATATCTTCATAAATATTGTATGTGACCACCACGATCGGCCCGAACGACATCTAAGCGAAAATCAAACTCGTTCCACACTCGTCAGAGTGTCCGGAGTTACGGCTTGGATGGCGTCCATAATTCTCGTTTAGTGGTCGTCAATGTTAGCCGGCAATGGTTGACGAAACACTTGATTCTTTATATACCCCCAAAGAAAAAAAATCGTACAGCGTAAGATCCGTGCTTCTTGGGGGCCAGTGATGAAGGGCATGGTTACCAGCTGCTCCTCGACCAATCCAGCGTTGCGGCAACGTCTCGTTCACGTATCCGCGAACAGCTATGTGCCAATGGGGCTGGCGCACCATCCTGCTGTAAAATGAAGTCCCCCGCTGCTTCTTCTAACTGAGGAAGCAACCACTCTGTAAGAATGTCCAAATAAGAGATTTCAGTAACAGTGGGCTCGTCAAAAAAGAATGGGCCGAAAAGAGTGTATTTGGATACAGCGCAAAACACGTTCACTTTGGGGGAAGCGCGCTCGTGTTTGGTGTTTTCATGTGGAGGCTCCTGAGCCCATATACGCACATTGTGCTGGTTCACCTTACCATTAGTTTGGAACGTCACTTCTTATCTAAAAACCAGCTTAGACATGAAACCATCGTCTACTTCGTTCTAGGAAAGTACGAACGGGCAGAAATCACGTCTCAGTACTTTATCCTTTTCGGTAAGAGCCTGTACAAACTGTAGCTTGTATGGTTTGTACCGCAATCGCTTTCGCAACACTGTCCATACCGTGTATTGAGGGATTTATATTTCCCGGATAGCATGTCAAGTTGATTTTCTCGGACAGCGAATGAACGCTGTTGAATCCGTTGCACATTCTCTTTGGACACACGTAGCCGTCCGGAACTTTTGCCTTTGCAAAGGCACCCTGTGTCACGGAACTGACGAAACCAACGTACGATACTCCACCTATTGGAAGGACGACGTCCGTATTTGCGACGGAATTCACGTTGAACAGTCGTTACCGATTCACATTTAGATAACTGAATAACACAGAACGCCTTCTGTTGTTCCGTCGCCATCATGATGTGTACTAACACACAACACACGCTCATTGTGCGACGTTAGAAGCTTCCAGTGTCATATTTCGGCACATAAAGGAAACGTCAGATCGTCCCCTTCACATTGATGAGTCGAATGCCAGCTCGCTTCCACCTCCCCATTTCAATCCGGGAGTTACGAACGCCATCCAAACCGTATCACCGGACATGCTGACAGGAGCGTAGAACGAGTTTGATTATCGCGTAGATGTCGTTCGGGCCGCTCGTGGTGGTCACATTGAACATTTATGAATGTATGGTAAACAAACATCATGGTTACACGGTTTATTTAATTGGTCAACCAAGGTTGTAGGTTGTAGGTTGTTTGGTTTTGATTTTATAGACCTTCAAATTTGGGGTATTCTTTTATACACAACCTGTATTTGATTGAATCATCCGTTTATATTTGACTGTCCACTTTGGAAAATACAGTTCGTTTGCAGTTTGTGTGACAATTAGGGTAGAAAAAGTTATTGTGAGTGAGTTTATTGATGCTTAATAATTGTATAAACATTCTAATAAAATAAGTTCAACAGAAAACTAAAAAGTAAAAATTTAATACCCAAAATTTTTATTTACGCACACTGTCCAGTATTTTAATTTTATTTATTTAAAAACATTCAAATTTCTTCAGTCTTCAGTTTACTTCTGAGATTGCTAGGGCGTTGCACCTGGACGCTGAAGATCTAGGTTCGAATCTTTGTCGGGCTTCAACTTCTTTTTATATTAACTGATAAAGTTTATTCTATGTACAGCAAGACAAATGTTTAGTTGCACCAACCAAATCATATTTTGGAGCATTCAAATAAGAATAAGGAAATAATTATGATTTCAACTACAAAATATTTCACTGCCCCTAACCAAACAACTAATATGGGTACGCCAAACAAACTTTGTTTGATTCAACCAAATTTTTTTCTCAGTGGAGAATATACAATCTTAAAACAAAAAAGTAAAATATATTTTGTCGTCTCCTACATCACCAAAACATACAGTATTTGTACAAGAAGTGTGGGACTCACTTTTGTCTTATTGTTTCAAATAAAGCAGCTTTGCTAAAACAAAAAAAGCCGAAACCATAAGATAATTTTTTTGTCCTATAAAGACGTGGATTTCAAATTTAAGCCGAGAAATTCAATGAAAAGATCATGTATACCCTGGAGAATATAAAGTAACTTATTCGCTGTAAGACGGCATTAATTTCCTATATGCCGGTAACCATTAAATTAAAAACGAACGTCACTATAAGATAAGGATGAGTGGGCAATTTTGTGTTATTTTGGGCAACACAGCCACAGAGAAAACAAGTTAGTACACAACTTTCTTGTGGGCCGATCATTAAAACTCACACATATTATCAAAGCCATCTTCATTTAATTAGCATAAGGCAACATAAAATCACAAACATCCAGACCCTGTGGTTGCCCAGCCTACCCACACGCATCTCTCTTAAACAGGAGAGCGTTTCAAGTTGGATGGCGCATCATCATATATAATCACGCTATTTAATTGGGAAAATATCAGCATAGAAATGAGAACACTGAAAGTGTATTGGGCTATCTTTTTCAGGGTATCGTCCAGGCAACAACGGGACTAGTATAAGAATAATTTTTTTTATTGCAGTCGTATTTGTTGCAGGAACCTCGCAAGTAGCCGTTTAACTTAATAAACGGTTATATCCTCTACAGTAACTTTACATACAGACACAAAAAAACAAAACACTCAGGAAGAAAGTATTGTTTCCTACATAATATTTCTTACTGTTATCTTGTCACTATAATGTAATTATGTAGCAGTGGTAGGTTTTCTTTCATCCGAATTAATACCGTAATGTTTGAAATATTAATTATTGACATAGTGTATATGTTATATAATATTATGTCGTTTGACAACTGACAGCATATTTAACAAGGACGGATGCACCTACACAAAAATAATATGGAATATGGTTTATAAATGCCGTATTCCAGAGATTTTAACGACCAGGGTTGCCCTCTGTATCTGTTCCTCATTCCAATAACTACATATGAGCTCCCTACAAACATCGCCCATCACTTCCGTAAGCTGAGAGGTAAATCTGTGGACCCAACCTGCGCCAGGCGATAGCCGCTTGCGATACGAAAGAATCTTGGCATGGATCCTCGCAGTTTAATCTTGTCACAAGTCGGCGTTTCTTTCCACGACCACTCGCCGAGTACACAATACCACCCGTCGTTGTAGAAATTGAAGCACTCTTGCCTTCCGCAAACTTCATATTTACCTATTCTTCCCTACAGTCTCTTCGTGCATAACTTAGAAAATTGTAACTCATCCTGACCGCTGACCGAATTGGTCGCTGTATATCAGTAATGAAAAAGGTAAAATATCGCATGACGTAAAGACTCACTTAAAGTGACGGGTAAAATTAATTGTGTATGGAAATAGGTATGGCNAGGTAAAATATCGCATGACGTAAAGACTCACTTAAAGTGACGGGTAAAATTAATTGTGTATGGAAATAGGTATGGCATTTTTTATACAACTAAGATCATCCACATGTTTATAATTCTAACACATTCAAAGCGTCACTTTGTCTACGTAGCCTATCGTTTAAAATCTGAGGTAGATTTTTTTTTAACTTCTTATTTCATGACGCTATGCTTTATTAGCAAACATGATTATAGGTGCCAGCTAGGAATACACAAAATGAAATAAAAGCATACGTTGCAACTGAAAAATTCGTATTAGAAATTTTTACAGTGTAGGCATCTATCTAGGGGTAGAGTGGTGTGAAGAGGTTTGGGCGTCTCTCAACATCGGTGTATTTAGATACGACGAGGGTGAAACCAGGCAAGTAGTGAGCCGCGGCGGAATGCAAGGGCCGGCTGAGTGGTATATCCCCGAGAAAATCCGCCGACCAGCGGTATCGTCCAACAGGATTCCCACGTGCGAAAATTCGGCAGTGACCCCGCCGGGAATCAACCCTGGTTCACCTTGGCGGGAGGCGAGTGCTCTAGCTGTTGTGCTACCGTGGCCCCACTCAGTTATGAAACACAACACATTGCGTTGCAGGACGTATTGAGCTTACTGTTGTGCATTCAATGAGACTTGTATCATCACTAGTGGCGAACGGAGATCAAATATGGTGGGACATCATGCCATCAGTTTNCGATTTTCATTCTTTCCCAAGTAAAACACATCATTCGTCGCTAAAGATAGTGTCGACAACCAGCAGCATTACAAAATGCTCTCCGTTGGCACCACGAAAACCTAGGTGGCAATGTTAAGGTGTTTACAATAAAACACAAATCTCATGATGATCGCACATGTGCGTACGCTAGGTACAGGCAGGCTGCAAAAGCAAAACGCTTGTGCTTCTAGTAGAGACGCGAAGTCCTAACAAACATGCCACATTCGTTGCTTGGTGGGCATGTATGTCTCCTGCTGCGTTCGTGTATGTCTGACAATCGAGCAGTTCTCCTTCCCGATGGTCTGCCGCGGTCATCCAACAGCGGTCAACTGCACATGGTTGCCTTCACTTTTCCATTTCTCCCAACATATATCTGAGAGTATGTACCGCCCACATGATGTGCAATTAGGTGCACTTCCCACCCTGCTTCTTACTCTCCTCTTTACTGGTCTTTCCATAATTCTGTCGCTTGATCGAGTGGCCTTTTCGCAAGTCTTCTCGGATCGTCTATCGCTCAGTTATCATGCTTGCAAGTAACACGCGAGTCATATCACATGCGCTGTTCGTATGACTGTTTATACATATAGAAATTGCAGCGCCATCGTATAACGTAGGTATATGCTCCATTGCACAAAACTTCAATCGTTTGCACGTGATCCATCGGCGCACCGCACCTACTTATTAATTTTGATTGTTACTGAATCGCATTACAAGGTGTGCAAATCATTATGGGGAAGTCCGCATTTACGTGAGTACTAAGGTTTGGTACGTTCAGGCATAACGGCACCCGGCACAGGCACCAGGCTCCAACCGCCACCATCATGGAATTCCACTTTTTTTTCCTTTAAGATTTTCCTTTTCCATCAGATTTTCCCTTTATTCCTCGAATTCGACCATTTTCCCCTTGAAATTATCCTTTTTTTCCTTTGCAATTGTCCTTTTCCCTTAAAATTTCCCCATTTCCCTCAAAAAGCACCAATCACCCATGTGCAATGAACGATCCGCAAGTGTATGGAAGTACACGGAAACAACTTTGAACATCTTTTGTAAGCTTGTTAGACGCAATTGTGATGCTCAACTGTAAACAATACGATCTGATAATACATCACTGTATTTACTTCTGAAGGTGATATTTTTTTATTAGCAATTTTTCAAATGTTTCAAATTACTTTGTAAATTTTAGAAATATGACCCACATTTATACAAGTTTTTCTCCAAATTATGCCATGTGAGTGGTGGTAACTCCTTCTGAATCATCCTGTATGTCAGTTTATTGGGATACACTTAAACATGTGTGTGAGAGAAAAAAAAATAGGGGGGGNNNNAAAAAAAAAATTAATTATAGGACGTGCCAGAAATAAACCAGTAAAAAAAAAAGGAAACATCTTAACGCATTAAAATGTTTTGAATCTGTGCGACGACGAATGCAGGCTCTTTAATTACTTTCGAATGAGCGTCGATCGTGGCGACGGAAAGCGGCTACAGTGTGCACTGCCTAAAGCTCGAACGCACGCTGTTGCCTCGCAACCTCCCAGCCCGTCGCGCCGAGACTTATCCGATGCAGCAGAAACCGCTGAACACTGCGTTCTCGCTGCAATGTCGCCTAAGTGGCCACCGCTCCACTGACATGTGTACATGCACTGCTGTATCGCGAGACGAGATCTCGCTACGAACTCGCAGCGAACGCGTGGAGATCTCGCCGAGCATAAGGGCGCCGCTCTGAAATAACAAAAAGACGGTCTGCGATTGCACGATTGTGTATGCATGCGTCGCAGATTTGGGGAACGTTGTCCTGATTAAACACCACTACAAACACATCTTTTTTCTCTGTAAGTATCACTATTAAAAATCTAATTTCAATCTAACAGTTCTTTCTTCGCGTCAACATTTTTGTGGCATTTACAAAAAAAGTGGACATGCTCTCTTTGCTCAATTTTTTAATTTTATATTTTCTTATAAATTTTAAGTAGTTAATTTATACATATAAACTTGCACTGAGAAAATATATACGAAGGCCTATCTATTAGTAACGTTCCCCGTTGTGGTATAGGTTTTAGGTGCATTATACAGTAGACTGTAAAAAAATCCGTCCTGAGCTTTCTGTATATGAAAGAAAATCATTTCTTTCACCCAGTTTTGCTTACACTAACATCTTTCTTTATTTCAAAGGAAGTTTTAAGAAACTAAAGTTAATTATTATTGGATTTTTTCTTTACACTTTTTTTGTACTACGTCAATAATAATTTCCCTTGCAGAAATGAAAACATCTCCTTGAGCGTGTTTTGTTTACAGTTAAAAAATATTGCCACTTACGAAAGAAAATTATTTAGTGAATCAGAACTTCCCTTTCACTCATAATAATATTAAGTACCTAACAATACTTTCTAAATGCTACGTTACAAAAAAAAATCAGTAGATCACACACATGATGAATGGTTTAACCTTCTAGATACAGTAAGTGAATTTATCACGCGGGATACTGATGTATTATTGTAACCGCAACGCACGGTTATCGTTGCCATTAATGATTAGGAGACACGATAATTTTGTCTGTGTGAAAACTTACTTTGCAGTAGTTAAATTCATTGACAATTTTTTGTGGCAGGAAAACACGCGTTGCAGCAAATCAAGTATTTTTAGAGTGTACGGACAAATGACACGTGCAGTTTTTAACGGCACACCTGTTCCTACATTTATACATAAATATTATATTGTTCATACATTTACACGAGCGTGGCACAAGCTCGACGACCCACTCACTGTAAGAAGCAAGACATTGATACTCCAACAAATTCCGAACATCGTTCTGTACACTCGCAACATCCCGAAATCATCTTCCACCAAGGTGTTTTTTTTTATTTATTTGCACAAGCGAATGTAGATAGCACGGAGCCAAATAACAACTGACAGGAGCACATTTCTAAATGTTCTAGTGAAAGGACTGCACATTCTCTGGCGCTACCCGTGCAGTGTGTGAGGTCTGGTATTATCGTGAACATGCTGAGAACGAAGTTTTTAATGCTCGCAATATGTACAGTAAGTATGCCAGGTTTGGTTCAAATACGTTAACTGGTTCGTTATTTATGGCCCACCAATCTAAATGATTTACATGGCCGTGAGGTCTAAAACAACAATCTCAACTATTTGAACATAAAAGTTCATAATGGCATACTGTAGCACTACTTGTACGTCAAATTAGGAGGTAATTTGAGTAGTCTTCGATAATTAAGAACTTTAATTATATTAATGGAGCTATGTTACAAAACTGTGAACAAGAAAGGCAGCAAATTATCAATTTTAGTTTTCACAGATGGTTCCTGTTAGTATGATAATTTTGATTGAAATTGATTACATGTCTCGGTATTAAGGCCTACTATTCTCGAAACTAACGTATGAGGCCACTTTTAAAATACATGTTTGAACCACTAAAAAAAGTTTGTTAATGGTGATTAACACTAACACAAAGGTGGTGACGTATTTGGTAGGAATTGGTTGAGTAGTTCCAGAGATAATTGGTAGGATTTCAATTTCTTTAGGGAGCCCAATCTTCTAAAATGATGGACGCATGATTTTTATTTTTCCAGGATGTACTCTAAGACACCAACCAAATTTGCTAAAAATGGATTAAATCGTTCCTGAAATATGACCAGCAACCCAAAATTTTAAAATAGTCTCTATTTTGAAAAAAAAAAAAAAAAAAAAAAAAATCCGGTATATTCAAAAATTGAAAGTGATTTTTTTCTCTTACTAAGGAGCACAAATATACGGAGTATAGTGAAAGATTTTAGGAAAAATACACAGAAAATTGATCTCGCAAGGTTAGTTTCCTTAGGAAAGTAGGCTAAAAGGGACTTTAAAAGCACTGCGATTTCGCGTTGTATCAAAACCCACGGACACCCTAATAAATTCATATTTTAACTCATGTTCATAACTTTCCAATATCTTCCAGTGTATTACAAGTACAGCGTAAATTTATATTATTCCTTTTCGACGTTTCCACATTATGCTAAGAGGTCAGTCGTAGGGTGACTTAGCTGCAATAATACCTAAATTGACATAAATATGTTATATTAACATTTATTTGTTTGCTGTCAACATTCGTTTACGAATTTAAAAAATGTATCGATACAAGCAGGGGCCAGGATTCAAATCCGGGGGGCCCTGTGAGTCTACTGTGTTATCACATATGTTTTTCTAGTGTCAAGTAAAAACTTTAAAACGTCAGTGATTTGCATGAATATAACGTTATTATGCTAAGTGAAATTATTTACTTGCGTACAGAATATATTTATTCAATAACTATCCTACGCATTCATTGTGGTACGACCAGAAATATAGCTAAGGTCCTTCCAAATGCAAGACCAGGACTTTAGCACTATATAGTCACGCACAGTCCACCTGCTTCGTTTTCCCGAAGTATATATTGGGAGTGCCGGTATCATGATGTATTAAAAGTAGTTAAGCCACTTTCTGCCGCATGCATGTAATATCGACAAAAATATTGGTACCTTATCAAGGATTCAGACCCATAAGCTGTGGGTGTGAATACGCCTTAACATTCTCGGCTACGGAGCTCGTCGTAGTCATTGAAGTAACAGACACGTACTGTACATGTGGTTGGATTGGATGCTGATGCCAAATAAGATTTCGTGCCTCATATATTTTGTGTGTTTCCATTGGTCCGTATGCATTCCTGATTGTATGGCAGTTGTCTCAGCATGACTGATGACTTACGGTTTTCAATGTTCCATTGCTCTTATAGATATTTTGGCAAAAAAAATTAAACCCCTGCAGTGTTTTCTACTGTCACGTAGTACTACTTGCCAAGAAAATGTTTTAACCTAAATCGGGGAAAGTGCCTGAGATTTGAATCACCGCTGGTAATATGTTGGAATCGAAATGTTTTCGAAAGGCAATCCACTCATTTATAATAAATTTCCGTGGCACACACAAGAAATCACTGCTTTTGCAAAATCACACAATTTTTACAACGATACGTTTAATGATACCTGGGCTAAATGAGAAATGCAACAAGTAGCTTATTTGTCTGAGTATTATTCTCAAGGAGGTGAAGTAGGTTACATAAGACTATATACGAGAACATATGATTTAGGAGAGAGGAAAGGGTTGATTCGAAACGGTGACACGTTTCATTGAGGCAACACTATTACCCAAAGTGATGGAGAAAGAGCTGGCTGCATGGATTATTTTTCATTATGTGCTGTATGCATAGAGAGTTTGGGAAAATAAGGTTAATGGTTATAGATATATCGTAACTAACACCAAAATTTTAAAAGTTGCTGTTTGCAGAATCATTACGTTTGCTGTTTAAACATNAAGACTATATACGAGAACATATGATTTAGGAGAGAGGAAAGGGTTGATTCGAAACGGTGACACGTTTCATTGAGGTAACACTATTACCCAAAGTGATGGAGAAAGAGCTGGCTCCATGGATTATTTTTCATTATGTGCTGTATGCATAGAGAGTTTGGTTAAATAAGGTTAATGGCTATAGATATATCGTAACTAACACCAAAATTTTAAAAGTTGCTGTTTGCAGAATCATTACGTTTGCTGTTTAAACATNTATAGATATATCGTAACTAACACCAAAATTTTAAAAGTTGCTGTTTGCAGAATCATTACGTTTGCTGTTTAAACATGGACACCTATTTCTGCTGAAACATATTTACACAATTTAATGGCGATTGTTCCAATAATTCTGGAGATATAATACAGAAGTCTTATTTTTTGGTTTGTACTACATTAAAAAGCGGCGAATATGAATGCTCGTCAATTAAAAATTGTTATGGAATAATTGGTTTATTAATTTACCAAATGTTACGAATAACCCGTTCTAACAGTTGCATCAATATATCAAGCAAATTTTTAAAAAACCTTTAGAAGCATCTTCAGTATAAATCATATGGTTTTTAAAAAAACATAACCATTAGATGCTTCCCATAGCTCTGCCAGTAAACTAACGTAGTGAAAGTCGGGGGTAAAAGTCATTAGATATAATGCAAAGGCCTTAGGTTTTCGAAATGTTGAATTTATTAAAATATGAATGGAAAAGCCCATTACTTGTAAAATTATATATTTTCTATAGAAACATATGTTTTATCGTATAGCTGATCATGTGTTTCTAAAGGTAATACCACGACCCATTAAATTTTAGAAATATCATTTTAAACTTAAACATTTAATTTGTTTGATAAACTTGACAGTTGGGTGTAACTTCTAAGCTGTATTTAAGTTTTGATTTCGATTAAAATCTGGCTAGTGTTTCTAATTATATAAAGGACACATATCATAGTGTACTGACACTTAGCCCTACAACAGTATATTAAAAAATGTATTGGTCTAAAAGGCTTCTCGCCCGTAGATAGCACGTGCACAGCTGTTTTAACCAGTAAGGATTCAGTCTGGTTTGTGTAATCACATATCAAGACTCACGATCCGTAAATAGCTAATAAATTTTCAAAACACCACCATATTCAACATTACGTTACAAATGTTACCATTATAGCATATTCACGTTGCGCACGAAGCATAAGGCTTACCAATCTCAGTACAACATTTAAACGTTTTAGCATATAACTGTACTGATCCAGTACGGTGTGTGTGTATGTGTGTGTATATATATATATATATATATATATATATATATATAGAAAGAGAGAGAGAGAGAGACAGAGAAACAGAGACAGACTATATATACAGGATTATTCACAACACCCGTATCACCTCCTTGTTCCCGGAAACACGACACCGGGGTTTCCCGAAAAAAACATTTTATATAACNCGGAAACACGACACCGGGGTTTCCCGAAAAAAACATTTTATATAACTATACCCTATATGAAGCATCGAATGGTAGTAATCTCATTCCCCCGAACATCCCAAAAGTAGGGGTATGGGGGGGTGAGTTTCGAAATTGTAAATGGGAATCTGGGTTGTATCAGGTATCGTTGGATATATCGTCTGAAAGGAAACAACATTTACAAAATCACCTTTATTCTAACGTGCATAGTTTACACACAATAAAATCAATCATCTAAGCATATGGTTTGTGACGTGCGAAGTTTTCGCACAATAGCAGTTGATCGCAAACGTGTATGTCTTACTACAATCCAAAGGAAATCAACGAAACATGTTTTTCAGGCTTGCATACCTAGTTTACATACAATAAAATGGTTGTGGGGTGTACCGTAAATACCGGTATGGTGTGAGAGAACTACCATGAACTGGGAACTGGTACAACTCATTCGCATACAGCACTCTTCATAAGTGTTCTAAATGTCCACCAACCTGTATCAGAAACGACTCAGCTCTCCGTCTTGCATTCGTGGCTGCTCGGCGGACCTCAACACTGATGAGAGATCCACATGCTGCTCTGATTCTGTCTTTAATGCAGTGTGAAACGAATGACTGTCCGAATGAACGAACGTTCGATAGACAGTTAACTCAAATGCAAAACCTGCAGTTCCTCTAAGTGGTAGATGGCTTATCTGCTTGCTGCTTAGTGCTGCCCTACATCCAGCTTTTGTGCGGAAACAGACTCATAAGAACAGTTAGGTTTATCAACTTATCATTGGTTTTGCGTAAATTATGAACGTCAGATACACAATATGCGCCATTACGGTATTTCCGGTTGGAGTGTGAGACTCGCATTGATACTAGCAGTGGCCTGTGTGTCTTACTGCATTGACTCGTTCAGTAGGTAATAGACTGTTTCCGAGAAAACGCGGAGAATAATGCAGCAACACGCAGCAAGCAGATACGCCATCTATAACTTACAGGAACTGCAGCTTTTGCATGAAAGTTAACTGACAATCGAAAGTTCGTTCATTCCGACAGTCATTCGGTTTGATTGCAACCATTAACCGTTTGTGTTTTTTCAGTGTCATATATTCTCTGTCTGTGGTGTTTCTTTCTCAATGGAATGCCGTTTACAAACGAAGAAATCTTTGACACGCTGATGATACTAGAAGAATGTCGTCGGAACTGCAGAGCTGCTACCCGTTTGTATGCAGAGAGATCCCTACAGCGTGTCCATCGCACGTAAATTGTCTTCCAGCCTCTTGCATGGCGCGTGCGCACAACCGGGCTAGTGAAACCGACACGCAATAAACGTCGCATCAAACGACCTGTGAGAGACGAGAGGACTGTCGATGTACTTGCTGCCATGGTAGTTAATCCTCGTGATTCTACACGGAGGTTTGCCCGCGACTCAGGATTATCCCAAATTACAGTGTGGAGAATCCTAGTCAATAATCGTTTACATCCGTACCATGTACAGCTGAACCACGAAATTGGGAATAATGACTTTCCTAAGCGCAATGATTTCTGCAACTGGTACCTGAGCATCGACCGTGCTTCCCATTGCAGCATATTGTAGACAAATGAGGCTGCATTAAAGAGTAATGGTGACGGTAACATACATAATTCCCATTACTGGTCTGCCGGCAACCCACATTGGCTCCGTCAAGTGGATAACCAGCATGTGTGGAGCTGCCTTAATACTTGGTGTGGCCTTCTCAGACATCGTGTCATAGGATCAAACATTTTTTGAAGGACAATTTGAATGGCGCAGCTTATGCAGACTTCCTCGAAATTATTTTGTATCAGCTGATAGAAGATACCTTCCCCCTCCCCAATCACACACACACACACACTCTCTCTCTCTCTCTCTCCCTCACACTCTCTCTCTATCTCTGTCTCTCTCTCTCTCTCTGCGATTAACAATGTGGCTTCAACAGGATGGCTGCCCTGCTCACTTTTCACGCAGACAGTGGATTGGACGAATGGCTCCTATAGCTAGGCCACCACGTTCTCCAGACTTGTACCCAAATTACTTCTTTTTGTAGGGGAGAATTGAATTCATCATCTACTGCGTGCGTCCAACAAGGAGGGAGGACATGAAGGACAGAATCATAGCAGAATGTTATTATTTTGATATTTTGTTGATATTATCCTTAACGGGGATATAGGGGCGTAACAAATTATTGATAAGAGTTATGTAATGAACAATATATAAAAGAGGTTTATTAAACATTAAGGTTGTACAATATTATTTTTATATACATATTATTAAATATGAACACGGGGAGCTATACAAATATACTGAAATCTTAAATTATATTATTTTATAAAGATTTAACCAGCCACATTCTGATTAAAGCCTAATTGGAGAGTCCTCACATTGTTCATGATTCCGGAGGCTGATTAAGATGGCGCAAGTCGACGGCCGGACACACCCATCTTCAGTGGTCTTCTCGTTCCAATGAACCGATTACAAAAGACACCGCCCACAAACTACACTTTCCTATATCGGCTGCGTTGTCCCCGTTTACTGTCCGGTGGAGGGGGTTTTTCTGTGATTTACTATTTCATAACTAATTTCAGCGATCACGGCCGGTGTCCTGGATAAATAAGTGAAGGTGTGATCAGGCAGGCCACTCAGCTAAGGACCTGACAAAAACTCGTAACAATGTGGATCTCTCAGCTGTGCAGAGGTCCGCCAAGCAACCGTGAACGTAAGGAGAGCTTAGTCGTGTCTGTTACAGGTTGGTCGACATTTCGAACACTTAAGAATAGTTCTGTGTGTGAATGAGTGTTCCTTGTTCCCATTTAATAGTGGTTCTCTCACACCATACCGTATTTACAGTACACCCGAAGTCCTTTTGATTGTACGTAAGCTAGGCATACATGCCCCAAAAACAACATGTTTCATTGATATCCTTTTGATTGTAGTAATGATAACCTTAGTTTTTGTTAATTTTCATTGTGCATAAACTACGCACGTCCAAACCATATGCTTACATGACTTATTTTATTGTGCGTAAACTATGCATGTCATAAAACAACTGTCTTTGTAAATGTTGTTTCCTTTTAAACAATCTATTCAACGATACCATATTCGTCCCTGTTCCCATTTGTTACTTCAAAGCTCACCCCCCGTACCCTACCTCCGGTATGTTCAGGGGAATGAAATTACTACCAATATATGATTCATATTATAGGGTATAGTTATCACAATTTTTTCGCGAACAACCGGCGTGGCGTGGTTTTCGAGAAAGTGGTAATACAGGTGCTATGAATGACGTGTGTGTGTGTGTGTTTATGTGTTTTTGTATATATATGTATATGGGAACTCGGATGGAAAATTATATTTTAACGACAGGTATTGCCCAAAAAAATATTCTTGATTTCACGAGACTGATTAAACTACTAGAAGCTATTCACGATAAAGTGAGCACTTGCGAAAGCCCTCTCATTTAGAATATAAGTCAATAAATACATGTATTTTATGTTAGCCTTAAACGTTAGCTATCGAGAGCGGTGGAATATACAGACTGTATGTTTTACTTACATGGCAGCATTTAATTAAACAGATGGTTAAAGGATCAAAAATGGCTGAAAGGGAAAAACAACTATTGCGTCAAAAGTGCTCACTTTATCGTGAAGACGCTATACCAAGGCAGTTCTGTAAGTGGGGAAAATAAAAAAATATATAGAATAATGTTTATTTTTCATTTTATTCTAATTACTACCCCTGTTTGTATATTCTTGGATATGCGTGCCATTTTAAGGTGAAAATTGATTTCTTCAGTCATCCCAAACAACATAACCCCATAAAGTACAGTCAAAGATAAGCAATCATTAAATAATTGACTTAGTTTACACCAAGCTGTTAGGAAATAAATTTCCGTTTTCGTATCGAACTGAATTACTGGGACTTTGAAAGGTAAACATTTATGCATCATTTAAAATAATCTCCGTCTGCAGCGACACATCTCAGGCAACGAATCACAAAGCTCTCAGTCTCGTTGCTGAAGAAATTTGACTCTTGTAAGGCAAGAAGGTCCTGGAAAGAAATTTTTGCGCTATAATGATGGGGCTGATCACTTTATTTATTCACTGGTCAAGTGAAACTGCGAAAATAATATAATGGTAAACTTTTTTACAAGATTTATAATTATTATTCTCATACCTACACTCATTAAAAACATCAAGAAAAGCAAAAAATTTCAGTATTCACAAATATTTACCTATAGACTGCTCACTGTTAATAGAGCACATTTGAAATTAACTATTGAAAAATGTTAGTTTCCCTACCCGCATATATTTGAATGGACATACATTACTGAGTGGTAGGTGCCCAGTCAAGTTGGTGATGAATAAGAGCAAGTAGTTTCATAACTTAACGTTGAATTAAAAGAATGATATAAACATTTATGAATATTGAAATAATTTATTTTGCTTTCTGTTTATATATTTCGTATATGTGCAAGAATGAGCAAATATTCAAACGTTTACAAATCTAATAATTTCACAGTTTCTTTTTACCTGTGCAAGAATTGAATGTTCAGGCCCATGTCAATGTTAATTTTATAAATGGCCAAATAATAAACATTGGTGTACAAGAAGATCTTAAGCAGGGCATTGAAAAGTGCTAAATTTACAGTGAACCGCATATACCACTTTTAATTCAACGTTAAGACACGAAACTACTTTCCTTTCGTCGTTACCAACCATACTGGGTGCAGCAAGTCATACTGCCCGTTAAAATCAATTAAGGTAGGGCCTGAAACTTTTTGAAATGTTAATTTCAAAGGTTTTCAATTAAACTTGTAAGCCTATTTGCTGATATTGCATAGTCCAGCCAATGCGGAGGGTGTGGGATTACTTCATACATCAGGTCAGTCAGTTTCTGTTTAGTGATTTTCACCACGTGGGTTTTGGCATGGTCTGCCACGAGCAGGGGAACATTCCTACAGACTAATGGTGACTGCTTTTTGCACAGCTGTGCCGATGTATTATGCCAATTTTTGTACAGTACAACACAGCAATAACAGTTTCGCCAGAGGAAAGAACTTGTAATGCACAATGCCCAGTAATATCCACATTTGTGGCGTCAACGTTAATTTCGGAAAAATCTTTGGTTGTTTCACCAACAACCAAACACTGTCCACTTCGGTTCCGATTATCATACAGGATTCGTGGGACCCACTGGACGCAAACTTTCGTACAAAGAAACCTGCCGTGTATAATGGCACAGGTAATGTCGAATAGAGAAACCAATCGCTATTCAGTGATCAGACTGTCAGCCTAAACTACCCTCTGGCCATTGGCTGTTTTGATGATATGGGATTTTCAAGGTCGTCAGTCATCCTTGACTAACGAGGAGCCACTAGAAAAAAACGAGACCCAGTGTCTGAAGACTAGCAACTGAACAATGCTGACTATAGAACTACTTTTCTGCGGTTACTACCTTCTACCGTGTGGCCTTTGGCTGTGAGACACCGTAAGACACACCCCACTGTTCCTTCTTGAAAGTCTCCATCACTCACGCTGACACAGGTGTACTGCCTCAAGGTCAGCACACCCACACCACTAGCGTTTATTTGCCAATGGTGAAATTTATCGTCATGTATATATAGTCTGTTCACGATAAAGTAAACACTTATCAAAGCCCTGCTTTTTTCTACTTTCAGGCCGTTCCGTATCCTTTAGCCGTGTCTCGATGTAAATCCTACAATATAGCATATGTCTAAATCAGCTGTCCAATAATTAGCTTGATTTATTTACACAAAAAATGATGAATGATCAACTGTTTCAGTCAACACTGTGAATATGTACACATTAAATCTAGTAAATATCATCTGTTTGTGTGTTTTAATTGATGCTTGTCAGAATTTTTATTTAGATATAAACGCCGTTAATTATGGTCTAAACTTTCGCGGCCACCTTAATTTTAATTATGCTGCCATGAAGAGACGCAACGGAGTGTAAAGTTATTTAATTTCCCTCTCCCCTCAACACACCCTATAAATTATTTTACCAGCGCCACGCTATTTAGAGCACCACTATTTAAATACGTACGAAGTTCGATTTTCGCCCTTCATTAAATATCATAAGAACAGAACCCTCCAAAATAAATAAGTAGTCGTATGTTCAACCATCGCTAAATAAGATAAGGATTATTAAAAATAACATTTATGAGCATAGTAAACGAAAATGGCTTCTCAAAAGCTTTACGTGACACGCTATTTACAGGCTGTTATCAAAATAATGGGAGCGCATATGCTCTAGAACACAGCGTCTTTGTGAGTGGGTAACACAGATTGCTGATGCGCTGCGACTGTCGTTTGGTGTTGCAGTGAAGGACGTTAGTCTGCAGTTCGCTTGGTGGTGTAGCACGTACTCGTGTGTTTTTTTAGCTAGATTAAAGTTACTTCTACTCACGTTGGGAACATCAATGTTAGAAGTCTGGCAATCATACATTTTCGCCACTAGGTAAGCGCTTGTGTCACATGTCATCCAGATTTTTCTCTTTTTCTACGTTAAAAAAAAGGGTAATTGCAATAAACATAAATAAAATACAAAATAACCTCTGAATTAAGTAAAATACTTCTGTTTTTAACATTCACGTATATAAGAATTTTATTTTAAAGTGACCTCTTCGGAACACTGCGCACCTAGCGTTGGAAATTTTCCGTATGCCGAACTCTCCCATAAGAAATCTCGTTTTCTTCCTAACCCGAGTAGAATTAACCTTAGCCAGATGTAGGAGATGCGAAATAACAGACCTCTCTGACTTCCAACGAGGGCAAATTGTCGAAGAGTTGTTAGCTGGGCCAAGTTTATCGAAGACTGCCAGTGTGTTTAATTTATGGAGAGCTACAATGTCCTACGTGATCACAGCATACAAAACTCGAGGCAAGACTATGTCAGTGAAGATTAATATTGGACGAAAAACCATTCTCAATGATCGAGATCGCCTAACCGTGAAAAGGATTGTCACAAAGAACCGTAGAGCAGATGCGATTCAAGTTACGTCGAACTTCAATCAACATCTCGAACCACCGGTTTCTGCAATTTCAGTCCGACGCGAGCTGCACAAATCATCTTCTTTCAGGCGTTTCCATTACTTTCATAGCAATCTGTAATTTTTGCAGGATATTTACAATTGCTATTCTCATACTGCATTCGTCAATATCATTACAATATTTGATGACTTATCCAAATTCCTACTGATAGAATGTACGACATGCGGTACTAATTCCTTGCAAATGATTAACTGTATTCACAAACTGCGTGCAAGTAAACGGCTGGCGTTTCTATTATGAAGCTGAATGCCGGAATATTATCATAACAATTGGTGGCTGAATCAAACTGATCCAGAGAGTAACAGCATACGTCGGCTGTGATATTCATCACTAAATGCTATTTTTATGAAACCCATTATGATACACTGTTTTTAAATAGCCCGTTGACAAGAAAAATTGGACTTCCGCTTTCTTACGAGAAAAAGCACTTCCCGCTTATAAAATTAGAACGGTTGCATCCATATGAAAGTAATTTCACTAGAGTACTAACAACACAATTTATAATAAATGACAACATATTTAATGAAATTGCAGTCTTACAGTTAATTCAGAATCTATTTTTCCTCATATTGCATAAATTGAGGTTATTCGTGAGAGCTCGGAATAAGCACTATCTATAATGGATCGTGTACATATAACGGTTATAACAGAAGCCATGACACTGTGTTATCGCATTAAAAGTATAATAATAATGTTCCATGACTTATATAAAACAATTTTGTAGTGTAATTTACTAAATACTAGTGAAATGTCTACCGAGGCATTGACTCGTAAACTAGTTCTCGACGATTACATAAATAATAATACATATCCAGTGAAGTGCTCAGAATTGCTACAAAGTATTGAACATATAACTAATGCACTCGACCAATGTTTGTGTAAGTTTGTTCCAGGTTTTAAATAAATACAGCTAACCTCAACTACATAAAAAACACATTGGCTTGGTCACCATATTACGTGAAATGTTAGACTTACTGGGACCAGAAACTTCATCGAATTACAGAACAAAGCAATTATAAATTGTACCACTATTTCCACGGCTATAAAAATGCTTTATTTATTAGGTAGGGGAATATCTTATATTTGGGGTTATGAACTGCCGCCTAAGACCGTTGTTCAGGGAAGAAACAGAGGAACGGGGGACAGATGGAGAAACTGCACCTGAATTCACGGTATTCAGATAACAGGAGAAGTGCAAAGGAAAACATAGGAATGGATATGAATACTTGAATGATGCATCGCCTGAGTGACGCTATGAAACTGTTAAAAAAAATTTGTTGTTATCGTTATGGCAATTTTTATTCTTATGAGCAAAAAAAAAAAAAAAGAAACTGTTGAACTTCAGTTACCATTCTTTTGTGACTAGTAAGACTTCAAGACCTGGGACTACTCGAAATTCGCTTGCCAACTTTATTGTGGCTAGAAGAGTCATTGTAAACGTTAAAATGTGCAGTCATGAGCAGTGGTAAATATTTTTCCTGTGGTTGATTGAAGAAGTGCTCACTTTACCGTGAACATCCTATAAATTACATTTATTTTGTACGTGTCCACCGATTATCATTCGAATTCACATAAATTCTTATTGGCACGATCGTGACTGGCAAGGTTGAAATGATATGACGTTTGATGTGCACACCTTCGAATGGAGCGTGTCTGCACCCCCAGGAAACGTTATATGCGAACGTTTATAAGCTGCAAACCGTCAGAGAGGGAAATTACTTATTACAAATATCCACATAAGACTAAAGAATCTGTGATGTGTGATTGGTGGTTTGTACTTGTCCTTATTTTAGGGCTACGATTTTGAATACGGTGAAAACCTGTCCTTAGCTTTGAAAAAAATTATTTTGTTTCAGAAAATGTAGAAACACAAATAAAATAATATCTTTACACGAGAAGCAATATATTTAGGCGAGGAGTGTAACTGATTTTAATAATATTTCTAGTAACGCAAAAATGATATTAAATATCAAAAATTGAAAAGGGCACACACTAGTCAGTGATGTTATTTTAAAATTACATGTGTTTTGCACTATCACAGTGGCTTGTTTTGAAGTGGTTGAGGTCATAATAATTTTCTCTTGAAACAGAGTTACTTTAATTCTGTCGAGTCATCTAACACTTTAATGTTATCTCGGCTCTCAAGATCTCGCTGTTAAGAGCCGCCAAAATATCTTCACTAATTTTAATGTTATCGCCTGAATACAAATATATGTCTTAAGGTGGCATTTAAAGTAATAGTCATATAATGTTAAAAATGTTGTTAATGTGAAAACGGATATGCGTAAAATATTCAAGTACTAACAGTTGACTACATATGATTCTGTAGCGTTATTAACCGGTATAAATAGTGGCAGTGGGAAGGAAAGCAGACAGCGAAATCTTCCAAAATCTCCCATTTTTAACAACTGTGCCATGCTCCCGTTGTATTAACTTTTAATATCGTGTTATTGGGTCCTGACTTCTTCACATATTACATTTTAGTGAGGAACGTATGCAGGTTTCACTAATAGTCTAGGTAAATAAGGCGAAAGTACGAAAATATGGTTTCGGAAACACATCTCTTCTACCAACGACTTATTTTGCAATTAATTTTCATCTGTTTCAAATTTATTAGTTTTTAATATATATCGACATGTTTCTAAATGTGTGAATAGGCGTACATTAATTAATGCAGATTTCAAAACATCGATGTATGGTTCACCCAGTTGTGAGTCACTAATCTCCCACTCCTGAAATCCGAGGTTCGACTACAGTTTCTGCCAAGTCAGGGATTTCCACGCAGGGAGCCATATGTGGTTATCGTAAAGTATATAATCCTGGCGTGGAAGTTTTCTCAGGGTAATTACTTTTATCAATTCTGTCTCCACCATTGCCGCTCACTATACTTTCAATTCCATAACCCGTGACGTCATGTTTGCCCTTTGTATGAGCCCTGTCACTCCGTAATACCAATAACTGCAAACAGTGACGGTCACCGGTGATAAGTGCGAACACTCCTGAATTACTGGTGTCGGACATGTCAAAGACATGTAAAGTAAAATTTGCAAGATTTTTGCGCAGCAACGTACAATTAAGAGCCAAAAAAATTGGTACACCTGCCTAATATCGTGTAGGCCCCCCCCGAGCACGCAGAAGTGCCGCTAGACGACGTGGCATGGACTCGACTAATGTCTGCAGGGCAGTCCACAAATCCAATCTGCGCCAATTTGAGAAAGGGTTGCACGTCTGTCACGTTTAATGATTCTCGTCAGTCGTCGTTTGTTCCATTCTTTCACGATCTTTTACCGGCCGCAGCGATGTCAAAGATGTAATGTTTTGCCGGATTCCCGATATTCACGGTACACTCGTGAAATGGTCGTACGCGAACATCCAAATGTTATCGCTACCTCGAAGATGCTATGTTCCATCTCTCGTGCGCCGACTATAATACCACGTTCAAACTCACTTAAATCTTGATAACCTGCCATTGTAGCAGCGGTAACCGATCTAACTGCCGACCGTATCGCGTTACTCTGATTGGTTCCATACCTCTGTTATTTGCATACGCACGCCTATACCAATTGTTTTGGCTCATCAGTGTATTTTCGCGTTCCTAAACTAAGTGGCTGCTTGGCCATCGAATCTGTCAAAACTACGAGGCCTGGACTGAAGTCAGCACACCGCAGCAATTACAGATTTGAAATTTAAGTATCCTTCTTCTGACCTAATGTTAGTGTAAATGTAACATCTTTAATTTTGGAAAAAAAAATTTTTTTTACTAGGAGTAAGTTCAAAAACTAAGTGTAAATAAACGTCTACGTGAACATTTTAAGCAGAAATTTGACCAATTCTCGACATAAATGATCTATGACAAACAAATTTGAAGACGAAACACGACCACAAAATATCACTTTCAGCAAATGTTATTAAATAATCTTGGATGTGTTTGAAAATGTGTCCCAATGTAAAAAAAATTTACTTGGAGAATATAATCTGAATATTTATTTAAAAACTAGCTGTGTCCGCAGCTCCGCTCGCGTGGATTACAAAACTATTGTATAGCTTTTTTTTTTTAAAAAAAGTTTAATTTTATTTAGTGTTAATCTTCTATACTCTATACATATTATAAAACTCAACGTCTCGGTGAACTAAATGGTAAAAACACTTATTAGTATTTATCTGTTATAGATAGATATATGCTACTGCGGAGTTTCTTCACGTTTTTTTATTATACACACTTCTTTACTACATTATATTGTCCTATCTTTAACGGTTTAGACAGCGTATTTCAAGAGAGCGCGCTGGCGGCAAACTTTTTTCCGACTTAATTCACTATTATCGTTTGTAAATTTTTTGAGTTATTTTCTCTTGATAAAAAGTAGCCAATATCACCTTTCAGCCCCCCAACAATTTCTGTGCAAGAAATTGCGTCGATCTGTTGCTCAGTTGTTCGGTTGCATTGTTATTCCGTTTGTGTACGTTTTAATTTTTCAATAAGAATTTCCCCGAGGGAATGAGATATTTTCTCGGGATAAAAAGTAGCCTATGTCACTTCCCGGCCCTTTAACTATATCTGTACAAAAAATTACATCGATCCGTTGCTCCGTTCTGATGTGAAAGAAGGACGGACAAACAAACAAAGACACTTTCGCATTTTAAATATTAGTTAGGATTAGGATTATTTTCATATTGAGATACAGTTGTTAAAAGAACGTAATTACTAAATATATTTTTTATTTAGCAGAGATGTTTTCTGCACAATCAATTTTTATGCCTCTGAGTTTTTAACATGATGTGCAATAGTCACTTAAAAAACATTCATACTCAGACAGCTTCTACAAATAATAAATTATATTCAAAACCTATTTCTTTCCCAGCAATTGTCCGTTCTTTAAAGTTTTGTGACGTCAATTTTTGCCATGCACGATTCTAATTGGTTGAGCCCATCAAACCTCAAATACATTTTATATGAGGTCCAATCTTAAAATATTTTATGGAAACTGAAGAATTTCAACTTTTTCAGACTAATATGGTGGCGTATATAACGTTTCGATGACGTAACAACTGTCCAACTTTATTGGAAAAAATTTATTTAAAGCAGTTTGACGGAAAAATGAAACAGGTTGACAGGGGCTTTACGGAAATGCGCAGAAGAAGAAATCAGTGGTTATCATTTCATTACAAAGTTAGGCACTATAAAGGTTGCAAATTAGTTGACGTGTGTAAAATAAACTTCTAAATGCAGCGTCATGCGAATTGTACTTTTCTGTTTCAATTGTTTACCCTCACAAAAGTAGATATAAAAGGCCGAAGATAACCCACATTATATTTATATTAAAATAAACGCAAGCCACGGTACAAAAATTAAATAAAAATGAAGTACTTAAATTTTTTTGAACTAAATGATAAATACATTTTGTAATAAGAATTTTAACAGAAATAAAATTTTTAATAACATTTTTAATAAATTTTACAAATTGATTTACAAAGAAAACTTATTCTAATTAAAATTATTTTACAAATACTTACAAACTTGGATTGAGTTTATTTTGATTTAAAATGTTATTAAATCGAGCTCCGGCCTTTTAGGAAAAAACTTTAGAAAAATTTAAATTTTTCATGAAACTTCTTTTTTTTAAATCAAAATTTAATGGCTGTGTTTAGACAAACGAAAATTACTTTTGAAAAGTTAATGAACGAAAATATGATTAATTTAATTTTATGAAATACAAATATAAAACCATTTCAAAGAAAATGCAATATTATGCATTGATTGATCTGTTTTAGTTATTAAAAATCATTTATAAAAAAGATAATAGCCATTTTCTTTCATAATTTTCAAATCTTTATTTTCAACAATTTTAACAGATAAATCAAATAGGTGAGAAAATAACCATTCTATGCTTTCAACTACCCGAATTCGTCTACTTAATTACATTTTTTTTAAAATTTGTTTCTAATATTAAAAAACAAATTAAATGTTGATTTTTACTTTTAATCTCTACTATTATTTTTTATTTCTTTTAAAAATTTTACCTACGATAAATGCAAGTTATAAATGTAATTTCTAAAACTACTTAAAATATTTTGTAAGTGAATTCCTTGCAAACAAAGTCAAACCAACTAACAAATTTTAGGATAATATTATATTATATAATGGAAACATTTGAATAATAATAAAATGCTAGTTCCAAACATTGGAGATAAAGTTTTTACCATAAATGAAGAAAATTCAAAGAATTTAAACCAATTACAGAACTATTTTGTGATAACATTATGGAAGTTAATACAAAAAATATTATAGACTTTACACCAGAATTAAAGATTGGAAAATTTTGGTTAAAGAAGATGCTTGTGGTGGGTTTAATAAGGTTCTTCTATCTACATTTTCTTAATTTAATTTTGCAAAACATGGTGTTAAATCTAAATTTCCGTATGTATTACATTATTATTTTAAAACCATAAATAAAGTAAATAAAGATATAAAAAATATGTAAATATTATAAACGAAAAATATATGAACGTGTTGTTATTCCTAATTATGTCGAACTTGCAGATGTAAAAATATAAATATTTATTAACGAATTACCAATAAATAGCTGAAGAATTAAAGAAAGAGGATAATTATTTATTAAATTTAGGTGAAGCAAGATTTTGCTGAAATATTTCATAAAAAAGAAATTAGCCAAAATTAAAAAAAAATGTTAATTTTATAATGCAAGGAGAGTATAAGGAATATTCTAATGTAATTGCTAATAATGATACAACTGTTGAAAAAGGTTGTTTAACATAAATTAATAGTAATTCTATAGTTAAAATTTAAAATCAATTTAATTGCCAGATAATTAAACCAGCGGTTAGAAAATAACTAGGAAACCACATTATATAATTTGTCAATTGTCCAGATAAAAGATGAAAAGAAACATTTACTTCTAATTTAGCAACAGTGAATGGAATTAAAAGATTAGAAGCAACTGTTTACAATAATGTAAACGGAAATTTCGAAAAGTACAAGATATTAATCCGGCAAAATATTGTTTTGACTTAATATAAAATAGTATACATTTTTTCGAAAATGCTTTATCTTAATATGGTTGAATTTATAAAATGAGGAAAAAAATTAACAGATATTTTACAGAATAGTTACTGTGTTGTTTTAAATGATTTATTGCACAAAACTTTTGGGGAAATAGAAATACGAAAAAATTTGCTGGAATACAAACTCGTTTACCAAAAGAAGATAAATACAGAAATAAATTTACGAATAATTAACTTTCTGCTTTTAGTTTTAATCTTTATCAATTTATTTTATTGAAATTAAAAAAGATAAAATATAACATAATTACTTTTACCCATTGACCAAAAATATCTTATGAAAACTGGATAAACGTATTTTTCTTAATATAATTCTTTATTCAATAGAATTTCTAAAGAAATCTATATGGAAAAATTACGATTAATAGAACCCTAAATGTTATTCCATTTCTGCTAAGAAAAAGAATAAATATTACAAACAAGCTCTTTACTTATAAAGTTAGAGAAATAAAGCCATTAAATTCAGCTTATTTACAATCTACTAAAAAAATAGAACATGTTTTAAAAAATGTAAAAACACGAGAGGCAAAATTAAATGATAAAAAAAATTAAATCAATCGAAGAAGAAAATAAATTGAGGTTAAAAAAATATAAGTTGATCAAATTGAAAAAGAACCAAAATTATATTTTAATAACAAATTAATAGATTTTGGAATAACAGATTTTTATGGAATTTATGGTTTTGTTGTAAATGACAAAGTATAATATAATAATGTTGGTGTTTAAGCAGAGAAACAGGGAATTAAATCCTTGTGTTTTCATAAAGAAAAAAGAAAATTATGTTTATACAAATAAGTACATACAAGTAAATTTTAATCTGAGGCGGATTTTCATTTTTCCTAATAATTGAATATAAATAATTTATTACCCCACAGAAAAACACTTTAACAAATTGAAACTAATGGAACAGCAAATTTTAATACACATTCTAATCCAAAAATACATTTTTAAGACATGATACCTCCCCAGTGCTATGGCATATAAGTAGGTATTGATTCTGCTCTCTGCGTAAGGCGCCAGCAATTGATGCTAGCCCTCAGTGTCAGGGCGTAGGAATATGTTGACGCTACTATCCCTAGGTCCAATTTACCAAATAAATTCACCTTCTTTGCGAGTTAACATATGTCAGTTTTATTTTCGCTTAACAGGTTAACTTCTACATCAACACACGAGACAACTCCCCCCCCCCCTAGCTACGTAGGCTATGTAGGGCTTGACTCGTCGATTTGTGCCGTGGGGAGCAAGGTTCGTCACACTTCCTGTATGTCTCTACTTAGCTGTCTCGAGGCGATGGTTGATCCCCAGCCGGCGACTTCGGGACTGCTCCACCACTTGGTGGCCGGGCTGAGACGCCTGGGCTGCGGCCATCCCTTGCTGACCGGCGTTGACATGTCGCGAGGTCTTCTCTAGGACTCGTTCCTCCCGGCGCCACTCCGCACTCCACGCTTCACATCGGCCGACTGCCCCGTTCCTTCCTCTTCCTCCTGTTTTTGTATGCTCGTTTGCCATATTAAACTCGCATCATCTCTGCACGTGTCCGAACGGACCGCCGCGTCCTCTGGGTCATAAAACACGTGTTCGGCGCTCCGGCGCACGTGGGTCCAGCATCGTCCCTCGATTCTGGCACCGACATTTATTGTCCCGCTCTGCACGTGATGGAACCCTTGGTGGTCCCTTGGTCGGCGCACGTGTTTCTTCCGCTGCCTCCGGATACCACGTCACTATTATTTTGGCACGCTTGCCAAAGCTCTCATCATTTATTGTGGTAGCTGGCTCGGGAGAGACGCCGCTGCTGGTGTGAGCTTGCGTCCCCTTGCAGCTGCGAGACACAGCTGCTACGCCACGTGTTCATTCCGCGTCGGGATCCTGGCATCATTCTTCTAGCATGCTCGCCACCCTTAATATTTATTGCGGTAGCCCGCCAGCGAGTTTCGCCAGAGTGTGCCTTCTGACGAAAAAATATCTTTCGGGATGCGGGACGCATCAGACATAAGATGTGTTTACAAATACCGAAAATTTAGAATATAACGAAGAAATAAAGGGAAATATCTATAATATAAAAATGGAAGAAATAGTTGGAAAAAAGAAAATCAATATATTGTAAAAGATTGGAAGAAGCGGAAGAAGGATTATATTTAATTATAACACATATTTTTATAAAAACATTTCGTAGGATATAGATATATATAATAAATTCAAAATATAAAAAATTGTTATTGTTCTTATTACTGGTTAGAAAATAAATAAAATATATAAAAATATATTTAAATTTTGAGACAAAAATCAGAGTTGGATAATATGAAAACACCACAAAAAAAGAAAGTTTAGATTTGTATAATAATTAACATCTACAATTTTGAATGTTTCTGGTTTCATTATATAATTCTCTTTAAAATAGCTTACCAAATCTTTTGGATATTCATTACAATTACTATCTTTTCATTTTTATATATAATTTATAATATTATTATTTCCAATGTATACGATTGCAAAACAAACCCTTATTTTCTTCTTTATTGTAAATTATATAACCTTTATAATGTAAATAACTATAGAATAAATACTAATCTTTATATATTTTATCTTTTGTCATATAACTTTCGACATCTTTTTCCCATGGTGCAATATCTTTAGGATAGTTAAGTTTAACATTCTTTTATTTACATGTGTAGTTTTCTAATCAAAAATGATAAAAACTTTTTATTATATTTTATGTATTATAAATTGATTCCACATATTTTATTTCCAAAAATTTATAATTATTTCAACACAATAAAAAAATTATCAACAAACAAGAGAAGGACTAAATAGTTTTTTAGACAAATAATACCAAACAGAATGTTTAGATATAATAATGCTTAAGAATTGATGTGTTAAAATTACAGTTTACGATAAAGCAATAAATTTGAAGAGTTAATGTAATTGGATATAGGAAAACGAAATAAATATATATTACAAGAATTTCGTATGCTATTAATAATTGTTTTATATAAGAAGATGTAGATGATAAAGAAGATATAATTTTACATAGTAAAACAGGCCGTAGTTATCCATATTTTTGGAGACGTTAATAATGATAATTAAAAAATATTTTCACATTCCATTCTTTAAATAACATTATTTTTTTATAAATTTTTTATTTTAAATATGTATTTAAAGAAAATTTTAAAATTTCTTTTCCACATAAATATTTTATTGTGCTACAATAACTATTATTAATATATTTGGAGGCTATTGCATTATTGTAATTTCTACAAGATCTTCCATTGCCATAAAAACAATTAAAACTTTTCACGAACTTACAATTATTGCAATATCTAATACTTTCCATATATACACAAATATATTTGAACACAAATATATTTTTACACCAAAGTACTATCTGAGGGAAAAAAAGTTACAAGTTGAATTTTAGAAATAGGTAAGAAAAGTTCTATTTAATTTTTATTTTACCAAAAATATTTTTTTGTAAAAAAATTGAAATTTACTTGAGTAGATATAACAGGCCGAAGCTAGATTTAATTTAATTTTATAATCAAATAACTCAATCCAAGTTTGTGAGCATTTGTAAAATAAATTTGATTATGAGTATTATGTATGTTAATTTGTAATTTTTATTGAACATTTTATTGAAAGTTTTGTTTTATTAAAGAATTTGTATCATTTATGTCTTAAATAAATAATTAGTATGTATTAAAAACATTTTGAGTTATAAATTTTTTCTTTTAATTTTTTAGCTTGGATTGCGTTTATATGAAAATTTAATTTGTGCGAGTTCGAACTTTTATATATACTCACATAGGCACTATTCAGTGAAATTAGTTACATACACAGCTATAATTTTAAGCAAATCATTCTTTTTTTACCACTTCGTCAATATAGTTCTCACACTTTATACTTACGAAATATTTCGAGTAAGTCAAATCTGTCGCCATGTCTACAATAAGAAACACAAGTTTATATGAGTTTTGTCAGCCATACGTCCAACGAAGAAGAGACTGCGCGCTTCTAGAGGCTCTGCAGCACTGTGTCCGTGAACGATGACCTCATTTAAACACTTCAATTAAAAGGAATAAATCTCGTGTGGCGACTGCCACGGTCACAGTGACCTTGTCCTTCACAAGTAGCGAGGATGAGAAACTGTCACGTCACTGTGACAGTGCCAGACACTGCAGTGGCACGGTGTGAACTTTATAGAGTGCGTTTACCAGGTGCGTGTCCCGACATTTGACGTGGAATGGATCACTATGAGCACACTTTTTCTTCATAATTACGTGATTTGAAATGTTATTGCACTTCCTTGACAATATTAAATGCAACAAGGATGAGATTGATTTACATGTAATAGTATATTTTCTTTTATAATCACCAGTCTGTTGAATCACATAATTTAAATAAACATTCCCATCACTTGTTTTAAATATGAAATTTATATTTATTTTTCGATCGAAAAAGGCATGTTACGTTGTCGATATAAGCCTTCAGTTTATACGTATTGTCACTGTGGTTAAAGTGACCACTTTTGAAATCAACGTTTGAAAAATGTCACTACCTATACCTGCGTATATTTTAACGGGCAGACTGACAGGCATGTGCCCAGTAAGTTGGCATAGGTGGAAGAGAAGCAATTCCATGTGTTAACATTGAATTTAAAATGTAGTTAAAACATTTGTAAATATTAAAATAGTTTATTTTACGTTCAGTTTTTTAATACATATAATCGTAAAAATGAGCAAATTTGTAAAATAAATACTTTTCTAATAATTTCACAGTTTCACTTTACCAACGCATGAATAATGTGATCAGGCTCATGGCAATGTTAACTTTACATATGCTGTAAGAATACTCTGTGTGCATACAAGTAGATCTTAAGCAGGGCTTCCAAAAGTTCTCAGTTTACCCTGAACAGCCTGAACACGCTTCAAGGTCGTGGTAATGTGGACATTACAAAATAATAACAGTCTGTTCACGACATGTGCATCCGGAGACAACGCCCTTTCAGTATAGCCCAAAAATTACTTATAAAGTAGTTCCAATATGCAACTTGATTTTGTAATAAATATAAAGAGACAAATCACGTCAAACTGCTCCGGTCATTGCGATGTAGGCATGTTTTCTTATTTTAAGATAAATCCCTTTCTTTTCCTTCTTTAATATGCCGTGCACTACCTCGTAACATGCTTACAGGTATGTAAAATAAGATGAGTTTTTGAATGTCGGGAAAGTTAAAAGAGTTATATTTGAAAATTAGTCATCACTGCAGATTTGTTCAAGTTTTACAGCGCAAGTTGTATCAACATAGGTTTAAGGTGTTATTTTATAACAAGGTAGCCAAATACATATAATCTGTATCTTGCTTTTCGTGCATAGCAGTTTGAGATACATGATCTCTGTCTGTGCCTGCTATTATACGTTTGTCTTGGTGTGAACCTTCTCTTCGTCGAATACGCCTTTTAAAGTTTGATTTGGTATTCCTTTTCGTTCGCCAACCACTGCAAATAAGCATTTTTTTAAATTTATCTAACACTTTTGTCAGGTAACGGTATGTCCCGTTGTCGCAACTGCGCAGGCCAAGCTCCGTTAGTTTTTGTTTAATGTTCCGCAACGGTGCCATCGCCTCGTCAATTCGTTTCGCTAGCATCCGTGACCCTCGAAATATGGCAACGCCGCGCCGGTTGCTTCTACCGCGAGTCACAACGTGCGCGCTTTGTGTGAAGGCTGCCTAGATCTCGTTTCCGGAAGTAGTGCCCCCCTTCACAAGGCTGGACGCTGGCAGTTGCGTTTCATCTTGCACCGTTGCGTCCAACTGGCACGGAAGTCTGTTTTCACTTCGTCGGTCGGGAAGTGACTCTGCTAATGCGCCAGAAGCCACGCCTGTGACGCGTCCCTTTGAGCGAATTTCTCTCGCGCGAATACGCCCAACGGCAAAGTGATTGCCGCATTGCGCGGGTGCACAGTGAGCACGGAGATTACGGCAAACAGTCCTTAACTGCGCAAGCTTGACGACTGCATAGGATTTGCGTGGTAAAGGCCGCTTCAGGGATTGATGGCCTAGCCGTACGGCAAAAGAAGCAATATTGAATTATTTGGGGTAACTTCATACCACTTAGTTTGGTTAAATATTAAGTCTTGAACACCCCTCCCCCCCACATCATGATGTATAATTCATGGTTCACATATTTATTTATTAATAACGATGCGATATGAATATATATTCAAGCTTTTATTTGAAATATAATAAGGCAGATGGTAATATATAAATTTTTTTAGCCAAACTTTGCCTGACTTCCGGAAAGGCTTGCACATTTACAAGTGCCACAACTGTTCCAGAGGAGCTGTGGCGTTAAAGATTACTTTTTTCAATGGAATACTGTACCGCAGCATGTCTCTCTTGCACTGGCCTGCAAATTCCGACAGAGAAACACGGGCCTCTCAAATCACAAAACAACTTACAAGAAAAAGTATCCACTGCTTGTCATCGAATGAACAGTTCTGAAGCAGCAAAGCGTGATTATGTTTAGACGGGGTACACGCTGTACTTAACTTCGTCATCGTTAGTACAGACTTCTGTGGCAGACGTCCTGTACGACTTAGGCCGGTTAGTTTTTCTTAAGTGCTTTCATGCAGCTTATGTCGTATTAAGGACTTATCTGTATTGCGGTAAGTTATAATGCCAGCTAATTCAGCAGTAAAGCCATGGTGTTATTGTCTGATCTCACTGAAATCATGCCTAAGGGGGAAAAAAGAGATAGCATATAGGTGTTATATTGAGCTCACCAGCATAATTTTAGGGCACACACATTTGGTTTATTTATCTGTTACTTAAACACTACCCACACTAGAAGAGGGTCAGGGGTGTTGGTGCAGTGGCCCGACTACTCACCGACAACAAAGGTGTACTGGGTTTGATTCCCGGTAGGTTCACACAGATTTTCGCATGTGGGAAACTTGGCGGACGTTGCCGTCAGCCGGCGGGTTTCCCCGGGGCACTCCTGTTTCCTCCGTCCTTGCATTTTGTTGCGTTGCGTTCAAAACCTCGCTGTGAAGCAGCGACCAAAAACTCGCAGCTCTGCCTACGTACGCGTAGAACGCATAGCGTCTTATCGGTAATGTGACAATTACACATATCATCCAAATATTTTCCCCCCGCGGTGTATTAATGTATAAAGTATGTAAAACACCACTACAGTTTATCTCTATTGCAGTTGAAAGTTTATGTCGAAAAAAACGCTATGCAGTAAGTATAATATGTTTTTAAGGCCTCCATCAGTATAAACAAGCACGAAACCTCATCATTGCTAATAAGAAAATTACTTGTTTTAGAAACATTTTTACGTGTGTCGTATCTCACAGTTTGTGGAGCAGTGAGCTAAAGTCGACATTTTTTGAGTACAAATCTTGGTCGGTTAATTTTATTAACTGTAATTTTTTTCAATCAAAGTTACGTATTACCACACACATTATGTTTAAAAAAGCGTGGTTGTTGATGTTGCTGCTGTCATAGTTATAATTATTGTAATATATTTTGTAAGTACTAATAATTTGCAATATATATTTGTTGACATGACATAATAGCTGTTATTTGAACAATTTGGTTTTACCTTGGCAATAATTGCATACAAACATCGGAATGCCACCGACATAAATCACTTTTCTCATACATAACACCTTTAATATTTCGTTACTTGTTTACATACTTTAAATGAAAAAATAAAATAATGTTTGTGCAAAGATAATCGTATTGTAAGCCCGCCTAACTAAAGAGTAATACCATACGTTGATTGGCAGGAAGAGTTACAACTTTGAGGTTACGTTGGCAATATTGACGCCATAGTTTTATGACGCTGCTTGGACTTTGTGTGTTTGCTGAGAATATCCTTCCTTTGTAAAAATAAAAATTTCATAAGAATATGGTGTTGAATGTGTTTACAGATATTTACCTAATTTGCAAAGATGTAATAAGTTGTATTTCTAATGTTCCGACGTTTCGTTTGAGACATATGTATTTGAACGAGTGTTGTGTCGGTTGCTAAAGTGATGTGCGTACGGAATGTCGTCGAACGACGGATTATGTTGGTTTCATACTTATCGATATAGCATTTTTTGGTTAGGCCAAAATTAATCCAACCTTTGCTTGAAAGTTGGGCCAACGTTGGAAAAATTCCGTTGGCTGGTTGGATCACAACCATAATCAGTAATAAATTTTACAGCATGCCAACCAATTATTTTCGACCTTTTCCCCACATATGCAAATCTAATATTGCAGAAACCCAATCACTAATAAACGTTATTAGTACATTGGTTATTCGCAGTATTTTGATCATTTGCTAACTAATATTATTTTCTCTTTCAGAAAGGCATTCACACAGTAATTTACCACATAAAGCAATGATTTGCTAAGATGTGTTATTGCTTAGAAAATGCCAACCAATAAACAACGTTCTGCCAACATTGGTTACTAGTATTTTTAATAAATATTACCCATTAACAAAAAACATAAAATCCAGTAATCTAATTTGGTTATAATTACATCCCACTTTGCATTACTACCTGAAAAATCCGTCGGTGGATATCTGGTTCGTACTCACGCCCTGTGGATTAGCAGCCCGAAGCATTATTCACTAGACTACTGTAGCATCTTATCATAGACGAAAAAGTAGGTAAATATCATTACATTACAGTTTGTTATACTGTGTGGAATCCTTTTATACATTTAAGACAGGTTTTACTACTCTGAAACTGAATTAAAAACCTACGAGTTACAAGAATACATTTTCCAACTAATGACTTTTACACAGCCAAAGGCAGTACGTTTATTTTTAAAGAATCTCTGTGATAAAAAACTATGAAAATGAAATGAATTATATACGTGTTTGTTAAGAAAACCTTAATAATGTCCTATGATGGCATAATGTCTGCAAAGCAATGTTGTCCCAACGTAACAAAAAACCAGTCGCAAACTATTATGTTGACGTTATCTAAACACATGTGGAACCAAACACAGTTTAATGAAAATTTGCATTTGGTAATTCTTTGTATGTTGTAAAAATTAATATGTTTTTTCCATTTTAAACGATTATTTTCTATCAGTTAGTTTATGTTAGCTGTACAATGTTGGCCCAACAAAGGAATACAACACATATCAAATGCCGATGGTATGTTTTCTGATAAGTAAATAAGTCATAAACAATGAAGGCAATATAAAATGAGACATTGTTTGTTTGTTAAAAACTTTGCTTTTAAACAATCATAAGTAAATATTGAGTCATTTCATCAGATATATGGCAATTCCCTTTGTTTGCATAATGTTTGTTTTTGATTTAGTGACATCATTTTCTTGACAGTGCTAAGTAATCTCACAAAATGTCTACGGTAGAAATTTTTCTTTGGCCAAATTACGTTGGGCCAACGTTGTTTTAAAATATTGTCCCAACCCAACATTCAGCCAACCTTTCCAACCAAATTTCAACCGTTGGCCCAACGTATGTTGCTGCTGAGGTAATAGCGAGAATTGGATTTACAGGGTGTGCATGTATATATGCATATATAAATACACATAAATACACATTATATATATATATATGAAACCGTGAATGACACTCATATGAGAGCCGTAGGATTTGATAAAGGTCATGTCTGTATATATCACAATTTCGTAATATTTTCATCGAAATTTGAAGCTTAATGGACATATTTTGCCTAGACACATCTGTGATTTGAACATTTGCCATGGCCCAAACAAATTTCTCGAACGACTGAAGTCCAGTTAATAAAACTAAAGAGTAATAAAATATATAACTCACATTTGGTGAAATTTTGTTGAAATTAGTGATTCTGGGAATATTTTTAACTTCGTATATATTAAAGGAAGAAATGTTAAAGTTTTACAGAAACATTGGAACGGGTAACACAATTTTATTAACAGGGCATGAAATTGTAAGTTTACATACTTAGTTCCCAGCTTGCACATTGCACAAATGAATGACTGCCTACTTCTTACGTTTTTTGCGCATTGAGATTATTGAAGAAATCTACATGCAATTTAAACCCTTAGCAGTGCCTGGCTTCACTGCTTAAAAGAAGAAATATAGCTCAGATTGACTGGTAAGCTAAATATTGTATGCTTATCTATTTGAACGTAACTATACAGCAACGACTGATAACTATAAATTTGCGGTTCCGCAGTTCAAACACACACACACTACTTCCACTGTACAAAGTACGGAGTCAATACAAAAATACATAAAATACTATGAACGGAGATATGTGGAATCATATTTCAAATAAAAATTACATGCAGGTTTATGCTGTGGGAACAACATATTAAAAACAAATCGGAGATCGTTACCATGCACAAGATAAACCTATAAGGTTTTACATTACGCAAGAAATAACGTAAAAGATATATGACATCCGACAATAATAAACATCAATTTTTTATTTTATTAATAGACTGCTTGTTGAAGTATTTAATAACTGCCAAAACCACAGTTAATGTAATAATTGAAACCTGCCAGCATATTTTTTTGCAACAGCTACTAAAAATTATCATGCTACAGTGTCGCCTTCAATTTTTATATTCTCGCATGTATCGCCGAATGAGAAACCATGGCTTATCTGGTACTAAATAAGGAAACAGAGGAAGACGTTTAGAAATACGTTTGTGAGACAAGTATTGGCCATTGATTTCCAATCGCCGGAGATGGTAATACATACATACATAATGCCAAAAAAATTAATCTGTAATACCGGCCATAGTGTAACATTCTTGGTTGAGCTAAGCGAAGGTTTGTGGTTATTTTGCACAGTGTACGGCACATGTGAAACAATAACTGGGAGATATAAGAAAAAACCGATCAAAATATTTATCATGATAATGGTAAGCAAAAGTTTAATTTAATGAGGTGAGTTACTGTGCTGTTATAACTGAAGGCGCGGCATTGAAGTTGGAAGTGCAAAGAATGAAAAGATTGAACAGGAATACTTTCTCAGCAAAGAATAATGCCAAGAGAAATGCGTGAACAAGTGATCTTCAAGACTGCGTTCTGATACAAGTTCCATTCACTCTTTCAATTCGCTACAGTCTGCACCATAGATGAACGTGTTTGTTTATATCTTAATTTTTAAGTGCCAAGCACTACTGTATTATTAAATACTTTTACAAAATTTTAATCTAATCCTGCATTACTAATCGGCTAGAGTAAGTGTACAAACAACTCAAAGCAATTGTTTACTAAACAGTATTCTAAACACAAATACAATCCACGCCATATTTTCTAGTCGTGTTGGCAGAAAAGCAGTGCAACGTTGCGACACAGAGACTGGTTGTGCGCAGCCAGCGAGATCGATCTACCTCATCTTTAGTCTATGTTCTGCACAAACAAATAAGTCCCATAACGTATTAGTATGAGACTGTTAATTATAATACAATTAGCCTAAATGTTTGCGTATATCAGCTTCCTGGGACTCACGAAATTTTAGTATATTATTCCTTCCAAATTGCAAGTTTTCTAATCGATCTGTCAAGCTGGCAAAAGTGTTATCAATTCGCGCAATGACTGCTAGTTAACTTGTCATGAGTCCTACTTGAAAGTGAAAGATGTTTCTGCTTGGTGGAGATCACCGATCAGACGATAGTAATCTGGTGGCTGGGTTTTACTGGACTATTTCTTCTTATGTTAGATTGTCAAGACCACGATAGCCTGGTCGGCTCTCAGAAGCTGCTAGGCTGAGGATGTTGCAAGGTAAGCAATGTTAGATCTCAACATTATACCGTCGAAAATTTACGTACACTCACATATTCACATAAGTTTTAACAGAGATGTGCTATTAGTATATGGAAACGTGATCCACGAGGAAAAAAAACTGATCTAATCTTTGTGACTACAAAGAAAGGAACTTCCTAATAGCTTCGGACTTCGGGAACGGACAATGCCGAGTCTTCATGGAGCTTTCTTCGTCACTATAACCAGAAAACCATCGCTTCTGTGGCAATTATAATATTCACGCCACTATGACACATTCCTTGAAACATCAAAAAGTGGTGCCAGGTACCTGCAGCTATTAGCATCAGTTGAAATTTATAAAATTATGAAATTTATGGTGGCCAGTCCATTGAGGTGGACTCTTTGTTGTGGTAGTTATACGCTCTGCATGCTAGAGGAGATCAGGAGATCATGAAGGAAATCCCCCCTTCCCAAATTAGTGGTCAACGCGCTGAGCTGCAGAGACAGGGTTTAGACAATGCCCTGGCCGGACAGCGGAGGGCACTGAGTATGACTAGAATATTTTGTCTGAACAACAATGGCGAGAGGGGGTCAGATCTGCGTTGAAATGCCATGATGTATTTTCCTCTCCGTTTGGGCACGCGCTTGGTTCAAGCAATGAATGAGCGTAACAGCACACGGAATACATAACTAGATAATTATTCCATTTCATTTTTAAGACAACGCCACGGCAGAGTATCACAAGGTTGTGATCCAAGCAGTCTGTTGGACCGATGGACAGCTCACAGCTGTGAACTTTCCGGTTACTGTGCAAACCGGAGGGCTCGCATTGCTACGCAGATACTGAGAGTTTTTCGTTTGAAATATCGGCGTACTTCAGTATTACACAACAATATAAATGGTTCAGTAAGTTGTTCCCCGTCAACGTTTTTCCCGTCCGTCGTCGACATGCGCCAACTATACAGCTGAGGACCTATGAAGTCAAACAAGTGAAACTAGGTTGCTTGTAGCTGGCGATAGGTTGCGAGGTACCGTCACCTAACGCTTAGGTTACAAAAGTCATTCGGCTGTAGAAAGAGGCAATAATTCCCTTATGTAGCTTAATGTCCTATCGGCAGATGGGTTTTAAACGGAACGACTATCTCGGACCGAAAAAAGTAAGGAAGTGAAGCGGCCGTGGCTTGAGTAACGAGGCCACCGTGATTGTGGAAAGCAATGCAAAACAAAATCGCTATGGCTTGTTCAGGATTTTGACCCAGCTTCTTTTGAATGCAAGTCCATTGGGTGACCATAATGCCATTTCGCTCGGTGGCAAGAAATACACGTATATTCGTTACTCGCAGACCATAATTGAGGGCCTATTTCGATCCACGCCACATTGAAGACAGATTAAAATTTATATGTATTTATGCTTCCATCTCAGCACTCATGTTGTATGCTCATAACTGAATTTTAGCACATTTATAATATGCCGAAACTTGATGAGTCTTAAATGAAAACGGTTGTTGATACCGCTATAAAAGTTACATGTCGCCATTCCCTCAGCCTTGATTCCTACAGAGGGCGTCTTGCCTAAGACGTTTCACTCGTACGACGGCATCGTTCAGACGACGTGCGGGAAAAGCGATTACGACTAGACTTGTCCTAACTTCCTCGTCTTATGTAAGGCGTCTTAACTATAACTCGTGCGCTTTGTAATGTTTGCATAAGTGGGTGTTACCGAAGCTTCGCGTCTTTGCTAATTAACCAGTAAACAGGAAAATTAATAAACAAATACATGTTTCAAGTTTACGAATGCTGCATTCTTTACCATAAAAATTATAGTTGTACTACAGTAACACTTGTCGCAAGATTTCAAATTTTTACTTCAAAACACCGTGAACATATCTGAAGCTCCAAACATTAACTTTTGTGGATTAGAAGTGTAAAACTGACGCAGAGCTAAAAACATTGCAATTTTTATTCCTATTACACTTCCCCTTACTTCACACTACATTGTGCCTCTATGCTCTAGTTTTAGCACACCAATGAGAATTTTAGATGAAAATATAAGGCTTTTTTGTAAAACTATTTACAAAAAAGTGAGCGTTTCCGTTTTGGATTAACCAATACTTAAACTGAGTACGTGGATTTCCTGCTTTCTATCTGCGAATATGTAAACACACTGTGTTTGTGGCATGCACGTGAAATTAATTGCGTTGACATATATTTACATGAAAATAAGGTTTCAAAAATAACACATCTTAATAATAAACCGTTTGACATGCTTGATATATTTATTTTATTGGCTAATTCAGCTTGCCTATGAACACGATAACTAATAAAAGCGCAGAATTATGAAACTAACATATCTATCCGAAAACTGTGACATATAATTCGTATAAGTAAGTGTGTTATAGTGTTTACGGGCGAATTGCTACTAAATACATTAAAACTTTCTTAGTAAAATATATATCTACTTCTCGTGGATACCATAAGACGTGACGGCATAATGAATGTGGCCAATTCGTCGTCAGCCTTATGGTAATTCAAATTTTGTCAACTCAACAAAGACGCACCTTTCTTACGACGCGGCGAAAACAGACTGATCCGTAATGTACTCTATAGCTTCGCCGCAGGTAAACTGAGTTCCGTTAGTGCAGCAAAATAACTGTTTCACAGATCTGGTTGGGAAACTATCCTGATACAAACGCAGTTTTGACGATGGTCCAGTTGGATTGCATCCAACTGGTCTTCAGGAACGTACAATGAATTGCCGATACACTCGTGTCGTCCAATTTTTTTTTAATGCTCGTGTAATGAAATAAGGTACGTACGAACAGGGAAGCGCATCACAATCGATACAAAAATTTTACTCTTAACGGAATCTTTCGCATACATGCGGTAGTTCAAACACGTTTACTGCCCGCCATCCATTCAACACTTCGTGATGTTCACACAGTGCACGCTAACTTGACACTCGACTTTCAAAGTCTCCAGTGTTACGCTTGAAGGCTTATCAGAAAACGGCTCACAAACTAACTTATGACCTAACTTTAACTTACACCCATGCCTTACCCAGGACTCGAAGCCAGAACCTCGTAACCCAGACCAGCAGCACACATACCGACTGCGTCACGGAAGGTTGGCTATTGGAACAGAAGAAACCTTTGTCTGAGAGTTTATTGATATGAAGATAAAATATAAATAAAACGCATAGACTTTTGTTCCGCACTGATGCATGCTCCCAGATGACACATCAGGAGTTCGAAGTCTGACGAGTAAGGAAGCGAGACGATCGACTTCTATAATACACATGACGCTCCAGACAGCTAATCCCACCGTGACAACGTACATAAACCATGTAAGAAAAATGGTGGAATTTAACACCAGGATTGGGCATAGAAGAAAAAAATGAGAAGAATATAAACGGTATTCATTGTATCATGGTCAACCGTTTGATCGCAGAGGCCCTATGGATATAGCGTATGAACGTGTGTTGTACACCGCACCAGCTGAACAGTAGCGATGTGATGAAGGCAGTGAATTATACATTTTACAGTTCAACTTGTGATATATCATGCAATGACATGCAATGAAGCTCCAAACATTAAATTTTGTGGATTAGAAGTGTAAAACTGACGCAAAGCTAAAAACATTGCAATTTGTATTCCAATTACACTTCTCCTTACTTCAAACTACATTTTACCTCTATGGGATAATTAACACTAGGTGGCCTCCGAACAGTGTGCAGAGCTAAAGCAGAAAACGCTTTATTAAAAAAACCGTCCAACGTTTCTGAGTGCAGTCTGCTTACGAATAGCATATAAGAACCGTTACGTGCATATATGCGTTTTCCAGTTTCTCCATTTCTCTCAAAAGCATGTTTTTGTGATAGTGAAAATGGCTCAAGCGGGTGTTTTCACGGTCATTATTTGGTATGAACATTCCGGTACAAAACATTTAAAAATGAATAATGACATGCATAAAAACGTCATTTACATTATTACGTCATAAAATGGTAGGATCTGTGCTGAGAGTCTCATATACGCGTGTTATCCACGCAAGACTGCACGCCAGTTCAGTGCTTTGCGCGTAGAGACGATGAGAGAGTTGATGCGCATGTCTCGGTGGCCCCTAGCATTCCCACGCTTTTAGGCATCATGCGTGCAATATTCCTTCAACCAGGCGTTCACGAAACTTTGTTAGACGTGTAGGATTTATATTAGATGTTCAAAGTGTCCGACTTCTATTCGCTGGCATGTGGCCACACGCCGCAGAATATTATCTTGCACTTTATTCAGCACCTTTTCATCAACTGCAGTTACCGCGGCATGACGTTTTGTTACCATATCTGTTATGGCATACGCTAGATTCATGGGGCCGCTGCGACCATAATACAAATTGACCTCTATATTTCCTTCGCAGTTTTCACTTCTCTACCAGCCCAGTGTTACGATCCGCCATTTTATACACGTTGTAAATGCAAACACACATTGATAGCTCAGTACAGTAGTATTACAACTCAAAATTGGCTGTTTATCAGGAAGAACAGTGTTGTGTTTACAAAATGCCTTACTTCAGTGCACTGTTATATTACGCTAACCCAATACAAAATATAAACGTAAGTATTTGGGTAGTAAAACATTTTCATATGACAGGGATTTCTGTATTGCATTCTGTAGGGTAATAAATAAATAAATATTTTTTTAGTTGTAACACTGTTGCATTGAGGTACCGATACATTAATATACACACGCTATTATTATAAACTAGTCTTGTTTCTAGTTTGACGTGTTGTTTATAATAAACCAATTGGTTATACATAAAAATAAATAAAAATAATACACAAAACTTATTATAAAAACACCATATCAAAATATATTAACGTTGTCGTTTGCATAAAATTCAATCCGCATTTAACAAGGATTTAAAGTTTTAATCATTAGCATAAATTACATAACGATAGGGTGTAATTAGAAACACCTAGAATTATTGTGAATTGCTCTGATTTCTTAAGGGGTACAGTATGTACCAGCCGGAATACTAATTTTGTTACATCAGAGAGTTCATGCTCATCTTCTAGTTCTTCCTCTAGTTCTTGAAGTTAACAATCCACTGAGTCATCCTGAAAAGAGTGCAACGATATGGTTAATGATCGTACATAAGTACCAACGTGTGACAGTGGGAACGAAAGTGGTGGAGGAATTTCAAACTATCAATATGATGCTTATACCAATAAACCATCTACAGGCACACCACCATGTCACTATTTGCACAGTATTCAATATACGAATGCCTACAGTTCACTATCATCTACAAAAGAAACTTCTATAATTATTTCACCCTAACGTTAAACGAATACAAACAACTGGAAAATGAATTCGCCGAATAGATTTATGAATAGCGCAAAGGCCTACGAAACGAATACAAAACATAAAATAACACGAGTAGAGCAAAAAGTGAAGTCTGCGTGTGGAAACAAGTACAAACTGCAACTTTAAAGTTTTGAGATTATTAATTCTGATTTGTATGAAGTATATTGACCCCAAAAATCGATATAGGGATATATATATATATATATATACACATAGGGGCACCAGAAACCGACGCAAAAATATATATACCATTTAATTCCATCAAAACAACGAGCAGATCAGAGTATGTGGTCGTAAACGGTTCATAAGGAACATCTGATACTTTACTGACCGTTATGTTCGTACCGTAGGGGAAAGAAATAAAATTGAAATTTTACCGTAACCCGTTCTAAGAGGGAATATGAAATCATTTCACACGCGCAGATATATCAAGGCTGTTCACTGATGGCAGCACATCTATTGCAGTACCTTATAAGGATTATTTAGCCAACTGCAAAGAGGCCAGTGTACCAATTGCCATCCACGCATTATTTTATAAAGTGTTAACAGAAGAAAATAATATTTCCTTTTTTGCAACTAAAAAATATCTGCGTGAAAACTGCCCAGGTTTTAATAATGAAGACAATCAGAAAAAAAAGGAACTGAAAAAAAAATTCGATTGCCATTTTCTTAAAAAATTATTGCCAAGAGCCGATAAAAATGTAGCAAAAGAAAAGCCTGATGCAGTAGTTACTCTTTATGGTTTACCAGACGTAATGAAATTACCTAAATGAGATGCGTCAATGTTTTACTAAGTTCAAGTTAAATATTTTCCATTATACTATCTTCAATTTGAAAACTAATTTTCAAATGTGACTGTTTATTTTTTACTGGATGAGGGTAATGGTCATCGTGTTGTGAATGAACTGTTTTTTGTGTGCGGTGGTGCGAGAGACAGAAATATACTACAAAAGTTATGCATAAATTAAAATTTTGGTTCCGGAAACTGCGCTGCCCAGATAACAAACTCCATGCTTGCTTTATACTTATATGCTGTACGCTTATTGGGAATAATATCAGTAACCAACAAGTTTCTAATAAACGTGCACACTCAGAAAGAAGGCGAGTCAGATCACTAACTGACAAAGAGGCGGGGTTGAAGGTCTTCTCAGAAGTGGACAAATGCACACACCCAGAAATGTTCACTTCCCTTGTTCTATCTGCGAAAACATACCAGAGAGCTATTCCTCGTGCATGAACTTTGCTGTGAGGAAAGGTTCTGGTTAGCATACTTGGGATTAACAATAAAATAAATTAACTTTTAACATTAATCGTTAAAAAAGTGTGTGATTTTTAAATAATAGTTAATTTCAAATTTAATTAACATTTAACATTTAATCGTTAAAATATTTAATTACCGATTAAAACTAAGGTTAGTTAACTTTTAAATCGCCTGGAGGCTGATGATGAAAACGGAATATATGAAAATGCAAATAATATCTTGACAAACTTCTTAAAAATACGCAATATATTTAACGGCCGTCGTGTCGCACACCAAGATATACAGATCGATTCACTGACATTATGTACTGAATCGAAGATCATCGTTAATCACACGCAAAGCGATTGTGAGGTAGGCGAAATTCCGCCATCTATATATATCGATAAAATCTCTCACTACAGAAAAAATACAGTTGCACAGTTGATGGTGCTCGTGCGCTGTGCACATTTTGATTGTTTTTGCAGTCAATGCACTGGTCTGGTTCCGTGCTACGAGATTATTTTAAAAGTTTTATTTAAAGTGGTTTTGTAGAATATTATTAATGCATCATTTTGATAAGTAAGAATATCTGATTCGGCATCCAGCAACCAAGTTTTAGGATTTTACCTGGGACAGTAAATTGTGATTTTTTATTTATATTTTGAATAATTATCGACAAAATACTTATTGGGAATTTATTTAACTGTAAAATTTTTCTAGTTCTCGTACTTTTAACGTTAATAATCAATTTTATTTTAACATAAATTTTAATCAGTCAACTTTCTCGTACTCCAAATTTAACTTTAATTAGTTAGATTATTTTTTTAACTTTCCCAAGTATGCTTATTAATAACATTAGTCTTTTGAATATGACATCATCGCAACTGTCCACAGTAAAGGTTTTGAAAATGGAAGGAGAAAATCTAACCTCAATTCCCTAAAATATTTCGTACAGTGAGAATTTCGAAGCAGCGACGATCGTTACGAGACAGGGGAAACGTGTTGATGCCAGTATCACATTGGCCCCTTCTCTATATTCCAGGCATGAAATCTCAGGAAAGAATAAAAGCGTTTTTCTAGATTTACTTCATAATAATCTCATATCTAAATGTAATAAAACTTTTTACGAAGATGTGTACATTTTGCAAGCTAATGAAAAGATTTCAATAAACAAAACTGAAGTATGCTCCATAAACTATGGTAAACATATCAATCAAATTTTATGATGGTAGTCATCGTTAAACTGCATTTCTTGCAAATTACAATTTAAACATCTTCGCATTTAAATAATTGGTTAAACGTTGAACTGTTTTACCTTAAATGTGTGGGTTTAAAATAGTGACATAACTAACAGTGCTTCAAACAAATTGTTTTCCAGCCAATCTTTTTTGTTCCGTACTAGTAACGTCATATTTTTATGCATGGCCAGTTATTATATCAATTATTGTAACAAGAATGCCATTTAAAGGCTTATGGGTCGTTTTGTATTATGGCAGCACCCTCAGTCATAATTAAAACAACCACAATACAGGTCCTTTGCTGCTTTAAATTGTAGATCTATTTGCCAACGTCAATACAATAATTACAAATTACTGTACAATGTTAAAAAATTAAAAAAAATTCAAACGTGCCAGTTTTAATAGTCCAGTTTTTGAATTTTGTATAATGTCACATTTGCAGCAAATGAGTTACACTTAATGAATACNAAACCCCCCCCCCCCAAAAAAAATCAAACCTGAAGAGGGGGCCAACGCAGATGAAAACAAGCTGACGCCAATGAAAGTCGTCTAGTGATGTGACATTTGTCTGACAAGTTTTTTTGTCCAAAAATTACATTTCGCAGAATATTTATTTCTTGAACAACAGGCAAGTGTTTGAACAAACAGTACTTTATTATAGGAGACGTTTGGTCGAACAGGTACCTTGACGGACTGACGTTTGGCAGAACAAACGTTTAGATATACAAGAGTTTGGCAGAACAGGCATCTCGCCGTACAGGCGTTCAGTATAAAATTCTGTCAATCAACTATTCAGTCACTTAACGGACACCCCTGAAAGCAGGGATCGAGGCGGGGACCTCAGCGGCCGGTGGCTACTGACTTAACACTAAGCCAACCTCGCTCCGTACAAATACGTACAGTGGCTCACATTAATATTCGGCCACCTATTATTATCGCAGTTTCATGGCCTTATGTTACATTAATAATGGAGATAAAAATAAATCATATTGCACAATCATTCTCGTGTGCTTTAAATGAAATATAGCGGTAGCCAACAACGGAAGTGAGCAATGCAACTTAACAAACAATATGATTTTATCATCCCATGCTGCATAAGTACGCCACTTTAATATTTGGCCATCATCATTCAAACACAAACATAATACTCTTTGAAAACTAAACAACCCTGTTTTTTAGTACCTGGTAGCGTGGCCATTCTGTTTAATTACTTCTCGCAGGCGTTGTGGCATATTAGCAATTATTTTCAAGGTACATTCGGAGCCAATCTTACTCCATCATTCCTTGAACCTTTTCTCTAATTCTTTTGTGGACCTAATTGTTGTAGTACGCAGTCTTCTTTTGAGTTGATCCCACAGATTTTCTATGGGATTCAGGTTGGGTGATTGAGGAGGCATGTTATTGACTTTGGGACAGTTATACAAAAGCCATCTCTTGACAATGTATGACTTTTGTTTTGGGTCATTATCTTGGTAGAACTTAAACGTGTTCCTAATGCCCAGATTATCATCCCTCTTGTGTAGGTTTGCTGTCAGGGTGTTGAGATGGTCTTCCTTTTTCATTGTTTCATCGACACTTACAGCCTCTCCAGCACCTGCTGTAGATATACAGCCACAGATAATAATACTACCTCCACTGTGTTTCGCAGTAAGTTGTGTGTTCCCATGTTTTAGCTCCTGGTTTGGCTTGCGCCATACTGTCACCCTGCCATCTGAACCAAACACATTCAATTTCGTCTCATCAGCAAAAATAACAACATTCCACCAATTTTCATCTTTGTCAGCGTTGTCTTTTGCGAACGTAAGTCGTTACTTCTATTTGCCTCATTAACGAAAGGCTTCTTTCTAGCTACCCTGCTATTATATCCTGCTCTCCTCATAACTCGTCGTATGATTTCTGGATGGACGTTCTTTCCGCATTCATTGAGTACCTCCGTTGTAAGTTTGCAAGCACTACTATTCGGACCTTTCTTTATTTTCCTGATTACTATATGTTCTTCTCTCTCGCTTAGGTTTTTTGGCTGTCGTTTTTGAGGTACCGATTCTATTCTGTCTTCCTTCTGAAACCTTCTTATGATGTCTCCAACAGCGCACCTCGACAGATTCAAGTGCTCCGCAATTTCTCGTTGAGATTTCTTCTTTGCATGATGAAAAATGACCAGCTGCCGCTGTAAAAACGTTGTATTCCTGCCCGAGTCCCATTTTCCTGACTGACGCAGTCAACAGAGCTACCCAATACAACCCCTCAGCGCAGAGAGCGTGCAGGGAATGAAACGAGGTACGAACGCAATGTGCATCGTGCCTGTGCCACGCGTCCACCATAACTTGCCGACTATTAAAATGGCGCACTTACGAAGCACATGAGGGCAAAATATTGTTTTTCATTAACTTACACTGCTCATTTCAGTTATTGGCTACTATTGAATTTCATTTAAAGCACACAAGAAAGATTGTGCAATATGTTTTATGTTTATCTTCATTTCTAATGTAACATAAGGCCATACAACTGCAATAATCATCGGTGGCCGAATATTAATGTGAGCCACTGTATATGGAAGGTAAACAAAGTACTCTGAAACAGTCACATGTAAAGAAATAGATATTAATTGAAGTTAAATGCAGAAATCTTCCATAAAATTTCACATGAAGTAAGCGCATGGTTAAATGACCTATTTTGAAACCGCTCTTTGTAAAAAATGTACCTGCTCATAACTGTATACGTTTTACCATAAACATTAGCTGACAAACTCGTGGTTAAGTTCGCAGGAATGAAAAAAAAAACAAGTAATTCTATGTTTTAGCAATGTATTAAAAGCGCGATGTTTAAATTCGTGAACATTGAAATTATGAAAATTCGTTTATGTTTGTTTCAGCAACATTGGGGTAATACGTAATTTTTATGTTAGCAACCCTTTTAAATTCCGAGTAATTTTACAGTTTCACTTCATCGACGGATGAATAAAGGAGAGGGCTCAGGGCAACGTCAGTTAACACATTGCCGGAAGGATGAAAATCAAACCGCAAAGTAGATCCTAGGCTTTTACACTTTTCAATTAACCACGAAGAGCTTATACCCACCACGAAGGACGGTTTACACGGTGACTTCTGCTCACCATTGTCTGAAAATGTTCGACTTCTGCTTAAATGTCTTCTGTCATGTGACACGCGCCATCCTGCAAGTTGTAAAAGGCGCTGCGGCACACGCCACCGTCAAGAGCGTCGCGTCCAGACGTGGCGACGGCTTGCACAGCGCCTGACGTTGCGACACCCCTGGGGTGGCCGCGTGGGAGAGCGAAGTGCGGCCATGGACGCCTGGGTGCCTGCGGCCGATACGCACGTGAACTGCAGGTGACTTGTCGGCCTGCTTCGTTAATCGCCGCCCGCTATCCCTCGGCAGAACAATCCCAACTGCAGCCTGACCGACCACTAACTGGCCTGGGCGACTCTCTTACTTACCACGTAGGCACACGCCCACCAATAAATGTTTTTGTACTTCAACAAGAAGTATCTATGAAAACTCTGTTGCCTAAAATATTTTGTTGGACTACGAAAAGTTTTCTTGCAAAAATGCACGACACCTATTATAATATTTCAAATTATTTACCTGTATTTATGCTTACATTATTGAAGAAATTATGAATCTTTGTGATCCCGAAAACAACTGAGAAGAAAATATATGTTACAGCTGTAATTTTAATCTTTATCAAAACAAAATTATAACGTTAATCATATTCGAACCAGTAATGCTTGTGAGCCGATTGCAAGCAATTCACCACACGACAATTTCTTTCTTACAACGTTTTGAACTATTTGTGATTGTGATATATACACTGAAGAACCAAAAAAACTGGTACACATGCCTAATATCGTGTAGGGCCCCCGCGAGCACGCAGAAGCGCCGCAAGACGACGTGGCATGGACTCGACCAATGTCTGAAGGTATGCAGGAGACAATTCACACCATGAATCTTGCAGGGTAGTCCACAAATCCATAGGAGTGTGAGGCGGTGGAGATCTCTTCTGAAAAGCACGTTGCAAGTCATCCAAAATATGCTCAATAATGTTCATCTCTGGTGATTTAGGTGGCCAATAGAAGTGTCTAAAGTCAGAAGAGTGTTCCTGGAGCCCCTCGGTAGCATCTCTCGACGTGTGGGGTGTCGCATTGTCCTGCTAGAATTGTCCATGTCCGTCGGAATGCACAATGGACATGAATGGGTGCAGGTGATCGGACAGTATGCTTACGTATCTGTCACCTGTCAGAGTTGTATCTAGACGTATCAGGGGTCCCATATCACGCCAATTGCACATGCCCCATACCATTACAGAGCCTCCACCAGCTTGAACAGTCCCCTGTTGACATGTAGGGTCCATGGATTCATGAGGATGTCTCCATACCCGTACAAGTCCATCCGCTCGATACAATTGGAAACGAGACTCGTCAGACCAGGCAACGTGTTTCCAGTTATCAACATTCCAATGGCGGTGTTGGTGGGCCCAGGTGAGGCGTAAAACTTTGTGGCGTGCAGTCAACAACGGTACACGAGTGGGCCTTCGGCCCCGAAAGCGCATATTAATGATGGTCGGTTGAATAGTTCGCACGCTGGCACTTGTTGATGCCCCAGCATTGACATCGGCGCCAATTTGAGAAAGGGTTGCACGTCTGTCACGTTTAATGATTCTCGTCTGTCGTCGTTTGTCCCGTTCGTTCATGATCTTTTTTAGGCCGCAGCGATGTCGAAGATTTGATGTTTTACCGGATTTCCAATATTCACGGTATACTCGTGAAATGGTCGTACGCCAAAATCCAAATTTTATTGCTACCTTGGAGACGCTATGTCCCATCTGTCGTGCGCCGACTATAACACCACGTTCAAACTCACTTAAATCTTGATAGCCTGTCATTGTTGCAGTAGTAACCGATCTAGCAACTTTACCAGACGCTTGTTGTCTTATATAGGCGCTGCCGATCGCATCGCGTTACTCTGATTGGTTCCATACCTCTGTTATTAGCATACGCACGCCTATGCAATTTTTTTTGGCTCTCCAGTGTGTGTGTGTGTGTGTGTGTGTGTGTGTGATTGTGTGTGTATACACACACACGCACACGCACACAGTAACGAAGTAGTTTCCTTAATAATACATAATGCCACGCTTTGGAAATAACTGAGATTTCTAGTTTATGGAATTGGTGCACTACAGAATGACATTAAAAGTCGGCATGCGGAGTGCACATTTGCGCAATTGCAGATTTATAATAATCATAATTTAAAAAATTATTGTTCTTTAAACGCTTGCGTTGTACTACACATAACTATATTATATTTATTCGCAATATTATTGTAGTAATTTCAGTTGGGTACAACATTCATTGGGAAGCAGAAGAACTCATAGCTTCATGGTCACATAAGCTTTCTTTCTTAGAAAGAAAGATAAAATGCAATGACATTTATTACATTCTAAAGAACGTTGAGAAAATTTCATCATCCTGCAAATTAAAACATAATTTTTTCATAGCATGTCATTCGTAAACACATTCACATGTTTTAAGTGAAGTGCTTACCATGAAACAAAATAGTTTTTTATTTTGACGTTGCGATATAAAGTGATCCTGGTCAGTAGAAAAATTTTCCATTATGTATTACAAATATGGGTCTTGTATCGTTACGAAAAATAAATTTTACCAGCGATAAATTTCTTTTTCAACAAACAGTTTCTCAGTAACATTACTTAAAACATTTTTTTAATGTATAGCTTCAAAAAAGGGTTGTAAAACCGGTTTTGATGACAGATTCTTACCTGTTTTACATACGTTTTGTAATTGTATGGAACGTTGGGTTACGATGCAAAGGGGTATTTTTGTGCACGAACCCCAAGAAAGTCGTTAATGTGTTTACCTACATTAATTTTCTCTGCAACCTCTTCTCACCCTATCCCCCTTATGGATGCTTATTATTATAATGGGGTGAAATAAAGGTAAAAATAAACCAAAATAGAAAATATTTTAACTGAATAATTTTGAAATAATATTGGACCTACGGAGTTTTCGTTTTCATAGTTTTGCTTCTCGACTTGACTCTTAAACAATGTATTAAGCGAAATCAACTTCGATTTCTATGCATTCTATTTTAGAGCCGTAATTTTTAAAATATTAAAATAAAAATTTTTTACAGTGGCTAGTTATTAAAAAGTTTATGTCTGCCTCTCAGAATTAACTTAGTGGTCCCTTATTACTCCATATTGAACTTCAGTAAGACGCCAAAAATCTCTCAAAATTGTAAGTAAAAAAGCCATTACAAATGTTGTATTACCTCATTATATAAACTAAGTACCAGCGTTCATCATAGTCCATATTTCTTCCCAAAAGTCAAGGATATATTTTCCTAAAAATTTTATATTCAGCTTAAAACGGAACGTATACGTGGCCTTCGTATGTATTTCACGAATACTTTGAGGTGAATCAGTGGAAAGGTTTGAAAGTCAGCAGATTGGAAATCCGTTATAAAACAATAGCAAAGAAATGGAGAATCACTCACACAATACAACATGAACAATGTGAGAAACTTAAATTACAGCTTCGCAAAATTGAAAAATTACGCTTCACATGATATTATAGCCGCTGAAAAAAACCATTAGATTATTAAAAACAATTGAGTGTGTTATTATGTCTGCCACGAATTACAATTTCCTTGTATAAATTTTAATCCCTTTCGTAACCTCTTAACACTTTACCCCGTGTAAATTAATTTATTCTCAGCATGCTTAAGAGTACGTCATATCATTAGATATACTGTTTGTAGTCAGAAAATACAACTAATGCAGACACGGTTATTTCCTTGGGAGCACTACTGTCAGCTGCTGACATTTCAGAATATACAAATGACTACTGCTTGTGCAACAAGGAAACATAAACTCTTTCCAAAGGCACCGTTGTTGTAGTTACCGTTTGATGTTAGTAAGCACTCTCCAGGTCAACAATTACTTTTGTTGAATCAGTTGAAATGAAAATTAATGGTAATGTTAAGGAGTTAATTTATAACTAATAAACAGAGGAAAACACTTAAAGATATAACACATTAATAAGGTAACACGTCTGCTAACATATGAGCAATATATTTATAATAACAACTGTAGTAATTTTTTTTTGGTAACTAAACTAAAAAGAAAAATATTTTGTGGAAGACAAAAAAAAATTGTGTGTTGTTATTCAACTTGCCAATTTGTTTGTTGCAAACACAATAATTATTTATATGTCACCATGAATATTTTTGACGACTACAAAAATTCTGGAAAGGCAACTTATCTATAAAATAATTTTCTCCGTGTCTATTACCCAGCGGAAAAAGATGTTTTCAAACATTTAAATATAGGCTGCGTTGTATGTTTCAAACAAGTGAATATGCTTATCGTTTACATTAACGTAAAAGAGGGAAGTTTTAGGTATACCGTAAAAATTTTATTTTCTATCCTTGGTACAACTGTGCATGTTTATCGTATGAATTTTTTTTTTGATTGACCAGTTAACAATGACTACTTAAATAACATGGTCACCATAACATGAAAAAAAAACATTGATTCATATTGTACCCAAAAAAAAAAATTTAACGATTTCAAAATCAAAATCTTAGCATGAATTTTTACAGAATGAGTGAAGAGATTTGGGCGGCTCTTAACAGGTTTTGAGAGCCGAATTTTTACAGAAACTTCATATGTGTGACTAACATCAAGTATGACATTTTGATCGACGAAAAATAAGGTTTATAAAGACATAGTAATTGTGAAATTTACAATAACTTAACACTGACAAATTTGTAAGGAAATACCACTCAAATATCTTAAACGAAAATTGTTTTAATTATAATACATTACCAATATATTGCTATGATTAATATTCTTTTTAACCATTCCGCAATTAACAGTTACGTGTTTTAAGTATTTTAGTTTCTCTTTCCGCAGACGTAATGGACCAATGTTATAACTACTTCACATATTAGCCTACTTTCCAAAGGAGTTATGCTAAGGTCATCTTTCTGTCTGTACGTAGGCTTGTATGCGCGTAGTGTAAAATATGTTTTGTGCCCAATGCACTGAATATCACAAAACATGGTACACTAATACTTCGTTAGGACGCCCGACTTGACAGATTTCTATCATGCCAGGCGGTTATTTTTAGAATTCTAACTTTTCAAATTTCTGGTCGATCTTTCATTTCTAAAAAACCGTTCAACCTGTCTAAACACTGACTCCAGAAATACATATTCTTATTTGTCCACCATTTTAGGAAACAGCAACACGTAAATATTATTTTTTTATATCATATACAAAAATATATTAAATCGATTGCAGAAAACTTGTTAAAAATACCTGCAACAATAGTAATTGTATGTGCTGGTTTTTTAAACAGCTGTGACCTTTACATTGAAAATAACAGCATTGTACATATTTTTGTGTTAGTAAGTGTACCTATCAACTGTCGGAGACAGTTCCAGCTAACTTGGCATACTAGCGATAGTTATTCTGAGCATCAAGTTCACTAATTCGTAACTTCTTTGTCTCTCATTTTGTAAGGTTTGGGTCACCTGATGTAATAAACATTTTATATCACATTCAAACGGATACCGAAACGAATCCCTATAAATTTGCGATACAGATAAGCTACGCTACTTCACCTAAACTATTATCAATTTAAGAGATAAGGACTTATTTAAAAAATGGCTGCCACATTACGTGTTACATGCTATGTATCTGGAACCAATGAAAATAATTTGACCCAACTGGGTATGCTGCCAGTGCCTAAACTGTACTTTAAATAATAATAATTCACTTATTATATTTTCCATTTCGGAATAAATCACTATCGATTTTTATAAAATAAAATATAGCTCTGTATCTTTTCACCCAATTCCCACTAAATTTAAGACACACATAGAACTGTAGAATGTGGCGTAAAAACTGTATTTTTTGTTCCAAAAACGCTGTTTTATTGTTTCACAGTTATAATTCATAATTTTTGCATAATACGGCCACCATTTTGTAAATAAACTGCAGAAATATGTTATTTGTTTAAAATTTAGTTGCCGTCGGAAGCACTATTTATATGTCATACCTGGTCGAAAACCTTATAACAGTTCTTAAGATGGAAATTATAATACATTATAATTCACATGTCATGTTTTTCATAAATGGAAGAAGAAAAAGGTAATTAAATAAAAATTCAATGTACTCATTAGATACTTAAGTTAAAAAGGTTTCAGTTTTTGGAATAGGTCCTTTTATATGCTGTATAAATATAACATTTTGTAAAAGAAACATTTCAGAAATAAGTAGTAATAACTTGTACGTAGCTTACAAATTCAGGTGTCATACTAGACAATTTTGAGAATCGAGCTTGAAGTAAGAATCAATAGACTATGTATAAATATGTGTTGAAAACAGGGATGAAATACATGCATATATTGAATAACGCATATATTCATAATAAAATCAATATATGTATATATTTTCACCATAAACATGTAAATAAATACAATTTCGCTATTTAATATAGGTTCATTTATACGATAGTAGAACAAACGGTATGTTCTACCAAAATGTGCAGGAGTCATGTAATATCTCGCATCAAAAATTATATTTAATTTACTATAGTTAACATTGAGGTACATAAAAATTTATCACGAGTAGATGGAAAATGGGGCTACTGGGGCAGGAAACAGGAGCTTGAGTGGCTCACCAATGCCAATTTAAATTACATCACCACCATTTTAGATGATGTCATACGACCTTGACCATGACCTTTAACAACTACCATCTCGTATTTGGCTGCGATATTATTTATGGCCACCATTTTATTTCTGGCCGCTATCTTGTTTCTAGCAACTCCCTTGGATTATATTTTTCTTGGCGACCTCAGTTCCTCCACCTGCTCTGCCATTCCACATCTGTCATCATAGATCATGCACATTTATTTTATATCCTCCATATGGCATTTTAGTCATGCCCTGCCATTCTATGTACACCATCATGGATTTAATTTTTCTTTTTTACCTTGGTTACACCTCCTACTCTGTCATTTCAAACCAGTCATCTAGGACTTTGTTCATACTCTGTCAATCCATGGCCATCTTGGATTTCATTTTTATTAGTTGCCTTTGTTCCAAAACAAACATTCCATGTCCGCAATCTTAGATTTCATTTTTCCGACCTTAATTCCACCTAATCTGTCAAACACATCAACCATATTGGTTTTAATGTATCACTTGTTGTAGACAGCAATCTTGTTCATGGCAGTGATTTGTTTTCCATGTATTGTAGGCCAACATCTTTTATTTATGTTGTCATTTAATTTCTGATTTGGCCACCATGTATGCTGGTGTCACTCGCTGTAGATCACTGTATTTGTAGACCTTAAAATATTTTAATTTCTCTATTACTTATAGTATTTTCAGTTTACATAAAATTTTCACTTTGTGTACGACTAATAATAATTTTTTATTCGTGAAGAACTCATTAAAATGATGCATCTGTGTATGAATTATATAAATGTATACATATATTCCCATGCTCCTTCAGTCATATCTCACATACCTTATTGAATGTCGATATACACCCTCCTAGTTATCCCTAAAGCACAATCAAATAATGCTAAAGTTACTTAACAAAGTCCAAAAAAATCAAGTATAATATAACACAGTGCAGAAAAAATAATACCTTATATAGCACATTAAAGAAAAATCAAAGCTAGCTTAACAGTTCAGAAAAATTAAGCATGACCTGATAACCTAACAGTCTCCAGAAAAAATAATATCTATCCTATGACAGTCCATAAAAAATTATATACATTTCAGGCCAGCCCATGACACAAACATACCAAAGGCTATTCATGGTAAAGTTAGCACTTTCGAAAGCCTTCTCATCTGGAATAATAGTCAATAAATATATTTTATAATAGCCTTAGATATTAACTTCCGAGTGCGGTGGAATATACACACTGTGTTTATTACTTATATTGCAACATTTATTTTAAAAAAGTGGTTAAAAGATTAAAAACGTCTGATAGGTAAAAGTAACTAGGGCCTCAAAAGTGCTCACTTTACAGTGCACAGTCTATACTGTCCCATAACATCTGTCAAATTAATATTACCAAATGATTCCAGACTATGCGATGTACCAACTAACCATACCAACTCTAACCCAAGAAAAACTCATTCATACTATTAAACCACGCCACCAATCACAGCAATGATGCCACCTAATACAAGCATTCCATCTGCCATTACTCAAGTGTACCACACAATTATGCAGTTGAGACCGGCCCATAACACAATCATACCTACCCCCCAACAACTGACATATCTTCATTAACGACTAAAACCAGAAATATATATTAGGCACCATAAAACATGCCAACAAACTGTATCATTCACTATAAATTTAGCATACATGAAAATACAGCCCATGCCAACGATATCAAAAACAATACAGATCTACATGGCACAAGAATACCAGCTGCCGATACCGTCTGCCTTACCGACCATCACCAGACAAACACAGTGAAAAGCCATACTTCCCACGATAATGCATCAATGTCTTTGTCATATAGTCCATAATTGGCCTTACCATTACTAACCGTTGAAAGACAAACATTCCAGGTGACATACCTCACAACATACCAACCAACCATACCATTCACTACAACTCAATAAAAACTGTCATGCCACTAAACCATAACATCCACCAAACAACTATACCATTAAGACCAGCTAAACCATCCAACGTTATACAAATGTATTAGTTACCAAACCACATGGCATACTGATCCACAATAACATCTTCCTTAGCTTCAGTACCATGTCGAGTACCAAACGAGCGAATTATCCAAACCTAAAAATAATACATTTTGACCATCAACTGCAAGCAAACTATTGACTACCTTACTGTCGAGAACTAAAATAACCAGCAATAACATCACGACTGATGTATAGTGGTGTAATCAGATATTCATTTCGAGGGGAATTATCACATCCTTTCTCACTTCATCCGATTCAGTTCAGCATATTTTCATACACAAAAATAAGAGTCCCACTCATCTGAAGCCATTATAATTAACTGCCTACTCATCTCGATAGTTAAAAATTATTGCACTCTAGTTTCAACTCGAGAACAGAACTCACATATTTAACATAAGTAATCAATTTGCTGTAAGTATATAAGGAATCTGGAAAATAATATGTAGGTAAGCAAACATAATTACATAAATGTATCTCGATATTTCGAGTCATAAATTTTACATGGTAGTGTCTAATGAAAGATATGCCAAGCTAACCTAGGTGGAGCACCAGAACCAATTTTTGCATCAACATGTGTTGCGGTTTTCCAAATAGATCAGAGGAGAACTGCCTTTCCAATCTTTGGTTAAGAACATCCCTACCTACCAGGCATAGAGGAAAAGGCATCTTTTGCAAGGGGAGATTGTAGAGCAAATAAAGATTGCAGAGCATTGTGGGTGCAGATGCAGAGAATGTAGTTCATGATGTATTTGAATTGCCATAGAACCAATTTTACACATTTTAGTGTCTCTCTTCGAAATATCACCCTGAATAAACTTACGTCTTTATGGTTATATGTGGTCTCAACTTATATGCAAATTTACAGAAGTCTTATAACGTTACCACAATGTGAAAACATTTTTTTAAAAACATTTATTAATATTCTGCAACATGTAAACATCCTGTTTAATTTACTATAAGTAGGTCTCTCGCACATATAAACATAATTTTCTTTTAATATACTAACCAAACAAAATTAATACCTTATCGACCAACCATATGATCAGAACCTACTGACCACACAGAACAATATTTCTACTACCACAGTATGTCCACAGACAATACTGCTGTAACATAGTTATGGTCAAAACATACCAACCCGCCACAAATACGAAATATTCCGACTAAATATTCTACTACATCATATAATTAAAACCACTTCATAATTCATACTGACTACATGGACAAATCATTAAATAAGTTACTGCCCAAAGTCCAATCTTTTTACTATATCAGCTGTATGAAACAAACATATTGTCAAATATTCTTTTCATACTTATCATACAAAAATGCTACAATCAAGAAACATTACAATGAAATATTCTGACAATACATTCCATCATGTAATACCGTCACATAGTCAGACCATGCCACCAGTTAACCTAGAATATCCTTACCATTGAACCAACCATACCAAAATAAAATATCAATAGTCCATTCCAACAAGTATTGCCAGCCTTACCACCAGACCAGAAAATAAATCTTTCAGCCTAATGTTCCAACCATCAAAACTGATATACCATGTCATCATGCCACACTATGCATTTAGAAAAACCTTAATATTAATAAGTAACAAACATAATGCCACGCCACATCGAATAATCATAATGACAGAACATACCAAACGCCCAACCAAATATAACAGTCAATCATTCTGACCAAACATACCATCACACCATAAATTTGCATACCACCAGAAAATTTGAACAAAAACCAACCATACAGACAAACAACCCACAGAACGAAATATGTATACCAGTCATTACAAACAAACATACTGACAGACCATATTAACAGGCAATTCCATATGCCAATATGAGAAGGTATACAATTACATATATCTCTTAACTATTCCTATTAAAATATTCTAATAATATATGTCAAAACAATACCAACGTGCCATACTAGTCACATGGAAAGATCAAACAGAGACAACCCTGAAATGCATGTTATGAGACCATTTTTACCAATAATAACGTCAACCAACCACCCTGCCATGCACATTAAACATTCCATTCATACCATCCAGACGATATAACATTGCCTTTACACATATTGTAATGTGTATTGAAATTATTGTTACTAGTAAATGGCATACCACACCCATCATATCTAAGCAGTTTGGAGATGAATTCATTCGAATGTTTGCTCTTCATACATAGTCCTGGAATAACAACTGTTACTAAATGTATTGTCACAATAGGAACACTATCTTCCATATAATGATAGGATAATCGACAAAGATGTATGTATAATCATACCCACCACACTGGAGATTTGGCACTGCCAGTGTCTTGCTTCATTTTCAAGCAGACAGGAACTCATACACCAAGACTTCTGCCAAAGTGACTCATGCCGAGAGTAGTTCCTCACATGATATACTCTGCTGAAGACTGAATAATATTTTAGATTTTACAGATGGCATGCAGCTGCCTGAATATACATATTCTCGAGCAAAGGATAATCATTTTAATGCACCGCATGCACCCAAGATGGCAGATATGGAATGATAGAGCAGGAGGTGAAATTAATGAGTGAGTGAAGAAATTCGGGCGGCTCTTAACAGCAAGGTCTTAAGAGCCGATGAGGGTGATTGAGTATGGAGCAGCGCCGGAATGAAAGGGCAGGGGAAATGGGAGATCCCCGAGAAAACTCGCCGACTAGCAGCATCGTCCGGCACGATTCCCAAATGCGAAAATCCGGTGGCCTGGCCAGTGATTGAACCTGGTTCACCTTGGTGGGAGGCGAGAAAGCTAACTGCTTAGCTACTGCGGCCCACAGGTGGAATGAAGGTGTTTGAGTAAAATTATAATCCAATATGGTAGAAGTGGAATAACAATGCATTAATAAAATCTATGGATATTGAATAATTGAGCATGAATACATTATAATATGGCGGACATGGAATCAGAGAGCAGTATGTGAAACCGAGGTGAATAAGGAAAAATTTAATCCAAGATGGCTGCCAGAAACTAGTTGACGATGGTCAAATTTCATAATCATTGTCGTAGGACATCATCCAAGATGACAGTGGTGATGTAATCCATGATGGTGGGAGCCAGATTTGGGGCTCTAGCTCCTGTATCTTGCCCCATTAGTCCCATTCCGTCTTCTATCATGCCTTCATTTACAATATTAATTATTTGGAATGGTGACCACTATAAAATAATATATAATCATTAGATATTATAACATTCTAAAATTCTAATTATGGGTTCGTAAGTTACAAGAGTGGGGACATAGAAACCAGCACACATTTACAAAGCCACACACATATATATAGAATAAATTTAATAAATACGTAAAATATGCAAAGGTATAAAGAACTACAACTACATATTCTCATAGGTCTTTATTTGATGGGATTTGAATGAAAACTATATGTCTGCACATCGGCTTTTCATTTACTGTATTGCGCATGATAATCTACCATATCGGGAATAATACGTAGAAGCTTCAATTCATCTTAGAGTTTTAAAATGTTATGAATTTGCACTATAAATGCTTCATCATCATTACGTCAGCACCTATATTTTCCAAGAAATAGTTCCCAAGAAACTGTATGTTAGGTTTGAATTTTACGTCACAAGGTATTGCATAGGAAATACCATAGACGTCGGAGATTGTGTGTGTATGGGTGGCTCGTAGCCATCTTGTTACCAACTTAGTGCTAATTCAATGAGTCACGTCGTAGGTTACGCTCAAGCCATCATCTGGTGGAGCCCGACGAACGTGAAAAGCACAAAGAGCACATAATCTGGGCAGTAGCTGCGTTGTATTATTCCACGAAATTTTTTTGATCTTTATCTATGTTTTAAATTGTTGATCTTTATCTACGTTTTTAATAGTTGATCTGAATCTATGTTTTATCTCCAAACGCATGAAGTTGGATGCGTACCGTACATTTCGCAAGACAATGAGAATAAGTCTAACCACATACCGTAGTAAAATATCCATATGTTTGCTTCAAAAGTATATAATTTATGCGTCAAACGCTCCTAAAAACAGTGAAAACATTGACATGAGTTAAATTTTACAACTAACAAACTGAATGGTTCTTTAGGCTTTGTGAATAGGAGAGTAACTTTGGTAACGGAAACACTCTGTCTGGATTCATTAAGGAAATTTGGACAGGATTTAATTATGGATATCAATCATATCCATGGGACGTCATGTACTAGGAATCAAAGGAAATAGGTCCATGCCCTCGACACTCTGCTTCTTCGAGAGTATTTGTGTTACTTCTACGGCTTGGCGCAGGTTTCAAAGACTTTCAGGCTGCAAGAACGATTAAAAAAGATCGAGACGAAAATACTTTGATGCGGTCACATACTTATTATATGCCTTGACGTTATAGTTTCAAATTTGAAGTGGTATTGGTGACACGAGTCTGAGGTCAGTGTCAAATATAAAATACATTGTTTTTATTCAAAGTGGTACCACCGATGTCATTGACTTTATAACAGGACACGTGCTCCTGAGGATTAAACAGAGTATAGGGATATTTTGAGTAGAACTAATAAGAAATTACTGCGATGGTTGAGTAAATAACGTACAATACTGGTGCGTTAGAAAGTTATAAAGGTAAGGATGCTACATGTATCGATCGGGTACTAGGAAAGGAAGCTTAATCGAGAAGATGTAAGGAAATTGAAATGGTTTAAGGTTTCAACAACTGTTAGCTAAAAATCTAAAGCCACAGTGGTCGGACATTTCACTCAAAGAACTGAAAAGCTACAGTTATTATTCCCTATAGTAGTTCGTTTCAAATCTGTCAAATATTGCTGCGTTATTGAGAATAAGAACTACCTCAATGCGATTGCGATAAGGAAAAATACGCGGAACACAGTAAGAATAAAAGCAGATGGAGTTGTAGCACAGTCATTCTAACTGTGCACACGCCGTAAGTACAGGTTATTCGATTGTTAATGCACTGCACAATGTTACGAAACTACAGAAATACAAAAAAAAGTAAGATGATTTTAAACTAAATGCAAGAATAATCATAGAAGAATCATAAAATATTATTCTTGTACACATCGTTCAATCAGAATTACGATGTTACTACTCTTCAGTAGTGATAAACTAAAACTCTCCTTCACTATCCTATTTAACTTATGAATAAACTATAGACAGTTTGTCGGTTTCATGTCTAAAAAGCAGATAAAATAAGTCAACAATCCACTACGTTTTCAAAGCGTACGCATGAAGTACACACTTAATGCAGAATTAATAAGACTCAGTTGTTTCAGCCACCAAAAATATTTTGATCTACGAATTTTCCTTTCGGTTATAGGCTGTCTGGAAAAGTAAGACGTTTGCTAACTCTACAAGGAAATTCAACGGCTAGTGGAGGGTAATATAAACTATTTTAAATATGACTGTGGTGTAACTGTGATTATTAAACCTATATGGATTCTGTGCCAGTCATAAAAGACTTCCGGGCTCAGGAAGCTGTTTTAAGTAAATAATAAAACTATTCTGTTGTACGGTATTGAGGGTATTGCTACCGGGCCGTATACATACTAAAAACATAATTGCCACCAAATATACCCACACATCAATTTGCGGCAATATTTAAATTTTGGGAAAACCTATATATTTTGAAATTACTGAATTTATTAATAATTACCGCTTTCTGTTGACATTCATAAATTTATTTGATAAATAAATAATTTTATGTTACAGAAGATACTATTTTGATATTCCCGCAATGAAATATAATTTCCTTGGTACAAACATAGGAAATTAATATTTTTGGCCAATATTATATTTTAAAATATTTTATTTATCTTAATACCATGGCAAAGACGCCAATTCCGTAATTGTCCATTTTCAGATAAACATTATAATATACTAGTACTCAAAGGAAATATGCATGGAGATTGGCCCACGAAGCCCTCGTCAAATATTTGTTTTACTTTCGGTGAAATAAAAAAATCTGTGATTTGCAATAATGTCATTTCGGATGGGTATCTTAAATTTTAAACCAGAAGACAGAGAATCTAAAATATGTCCTTGGTTCTAATTTAGTTCAGATTCATAATAAATACTATCATAATCTTAGGAGGTATGAAGTAATTTTTAATAATTTAATGAAGGTTTAATAAATTAAATGCAGTATGAAATTGAACACACTTCAATAAGTGGAAACGAGATAAACCATAGGTTTGAGCTAACATCCCATATCTAAGAATACTCAAAGATCTTTAACATGTATCACTTAAGAATACAAAAAAAATATTTTATATTATTCTATTCGTTGAAAAACTTGATAACTTTAAAAATTACATATGTTCTTTAACTATTCTCCGTATTTTTGTTAATCCGCTATACAATCTAACTCTAATTTTGTCTCTGAGCAACTTTGAAAATTGTTTACTATATTCTCTTACAAAAAATGTCAATTCAATATAGCATACTCTGTTAAATTTTGAGGGAACCTAGTATAAGGGAAAGTCTTGAAGCACAGCAGAGACTATATTCGAATTGTAGTCTTCACGTTTAAGATATTGATACATTTTCCGGTCTTCTAATGCAGAAAATAATCTTGATAATATCTTACATAAACAATTAAATCGTTTATGACAGGCGGTTTTGATATATTTCCCTGGCAATAAACATCCTGTTTATGGAGCTCTCCGTTTGCCGCTACAAAGAAGAGAATTTACCAAATTTGAAAACTCAAATCGTCTTTGACATTTGGTAAATTAAATTTTTACGAAATCAAAAAATTCATAATTTTCCCGCGAATTAAAATATAAAGCTTGTTAGTAGTGAAATCGTTGAAGAATAAATCAAAAGAGAAATAAGTTTTTAAACAAATGCAATTATAACCGTTCTACAAATGCACGTACATAGGTTGGGCTTAACGTGTAGTCTACAGATAGGTAATTAATGACGGAAAAATAACTTAAACTAAAAAACTAACCTTTTATTTAAAGCGGATATAATATTAAACGCCTTTATCTCACCAATATATTTTTTTATAGGAATTGTAAAGGGCTTATTAACATCCCCCGGTGTTATACCTTAAGGCATAAGTCTTATCAGAGGACTGCTTATGTACTAACTTAAACTAACACCCATGCCTCATCGGAGAGTTTTAACCCTGAACCTCCCGCGTCGTAGACCGGTGGCGCACCAACCCTCTGAGTCTTGGGAGTTTGGCTCTCTTTCTATATTAAAGAATGTAAATTTACAAGGACACAAATGTAAAATGATTGGTTTCATATTTGTTGCTTTTACTGGCAGCATAACTTATCATCTGTAAACGACAGTTTTGCAATAGATAATGTAGAATTGTAACACGTGTCTGTAATACTTCATAACCCAAAAATGTTCTCTTATATGTAGATGTGCCTTTATGAATAGCTGGACCTCATCACTTAAAGAATATACACTAAATGAAGACTATTTGTGACTTTTAGAGAGTATAAATTAATATTCATTTTTAACTGTTGCAGTAAATGACGTTCTCATTTATAGTGGAAAAAGCATTATGAGAATATATCCATCATGCTAGGAGGTTATCACCACAGAAGGAGACATTACTATCCAAGCAAGGTGTATCGTAATGTTATTAGTGTTAATTACGATGTTGATAAGGATGACACAAGTTGGTGTCGCAAGGTCGTCAGTGTTGAAGAAAGTTACGTTCTTCTGATATACCTCTTTCGTTTTGGACTTCAAGGTATAACAGCGAAACCAGGTAATGGTGTTTTGGAGATTTGTTTCTTTCGCATAAGTAAGTACACCAATACCTGGTTCCGCTGTTATACCTTGAAGTCCAAAACGAAAGAGGTATGTCAGAAGAACGTAACTTTCTTCAACACTGACGACATTGTGACACCAACTTGTGCCATCCTTATCAACATCGTAATTGATACTAATAATATTACGATACACCTTGAAGGGATAGTAATGTCTCCTTCTGTGCTGATAACCTCGTAGCAGTATGGGCCTTGCAATGCTATTCGTATATCAACAGAACTTATATCTTGGAGCAAGAAGGGGCTATAACAAGGATCAAAGGTTATCAGCAGGGGTCAACAGAGTTCAAGGCTATCACAAGGCTATTGCATCATCACATATACAGGCTGTTACATAACATAATGCTAACAACACTTGTCCCTATGAGAATAACGACTCACAAGGAGTTTCGTCAGGTAAACGTCCAACAACACCTGTGATACAATTAATCACCTGCTTCATAGTGCAAGCATGGAGGTTCACTACAAGTAATCGCTTGGAACTACCCAGATCGCCGGCTGTTCTTCAGCAGTAGCGCCCCGCAGGGGCGCAAATAAAAAAATACATGATATGGAATATATATTATGTTATGTATATGTGCTTTGTGTTGTATACGTTTTTACCTATTTGATTATCAATACCCCATTTGATTTTCATGTCTATGGAATTTCATGAAGTACTTTGAATTTGTCTTCATTTTTTATATATGTGTTTATAGCATATGCCTTTATTGCATTAAGTATTTTGTAAATGTATAATATTAAACATAACGTTTTTTGTATTTAATGATTTGTATTTTCAATTTATTTTGTGATTAAGAACAATACTTCGCGGTTACTAAAAAGAAAATAGTTGTTACGTCAGTTATACTTGTTTCTAAATCTCATATTACTCGTGACATTCATATCGAGCAAGGTTGGGAGCAATCCAGTGTTTCTCACACTGTGGCAGGAACAGCCTGGTGTCTCAGTCCGGGACAGGTTGCTGGTCGACACGACCTCGCCTTCATGCCTAACCTTGTGACGGCTCTTAGTCAGCCTCCGTAGCGTCGCCCATCCAAGAACTGACCACGCCCTACCATGGCGAACAAAAGACGGCTAGGTTACCATGGCGAACACAAGACTGCCAGGTTACCATGGTGGACACAATACTGCCAGGTTACCATGGCGAACACAAGACTGCCAGGTTACCATGGCCAACACAAGACTGCCAGGTTACCATGGCCAACACAAGACTGCCAGGTTACCATGGAAAACACATGACTGCCAGGTTACCATGGCCAACACAAGACTGCCAGGTTACCATGGCGAACACAATACTGCCAGGTTACCATGGCGAACACAATACTGCCAGGTTACCATGGCGAACACAAGACTGCCAGGTTACCATGGCCAACACAAGACTGCCAGGTTACCATGGCCAACACAAGACTGCCAGGTTACCATGGAAAACACAAGACTGCCAGGTTACCATGGCCAACACAAGACTGCCAGGTTACCATGGCGAACACAGTACTGCCAGGTTACCATGGCGAACACAATACTGCCAGGTTACCATGCCGAGCACAAGACTGCCAGGTTACCATGGCCAACACAAGACTGCCAGGTTACCATGGCGAACCCAAGACTGCCAGGTCACCNCACAAGACTGCCAGGTTACCATGGCCAACACAAGACTGCCAGGTTACCATGGCGAACCCAAGACTGCCAGGTCACCATGGCGTAATGACCGTCGGCTCGCCATGTGCCATTTTCTTCCGATGCGTACAATGATATGCAATATGGTTGAAAGTTGCTGAGCCAATGAAATTCACGTTCTTTTCCCTTATACATTAAGCTCGAATCAGTGGTGTAAGTGAGTCAAATATTGTTCACCGAGAGTCAGTTAATTAGTTAATATAGACTGACCAATCAATCAAATTAAATAGGGAAAAGTAACTTGTGGTAGTATAATTAAGAATTTCAGTGGGAATCATACATAAATGCGTGAAAATCAGGTGTATATATTACCAGTTATCTGGCAATGGTTACCAGAGGAGCAATTTGCATCACTTTTCTCTGATTTGCACCATTTTAATTACTTCAGTTTACTATGTACTTTTTAAGTAAAATAGCGTTTGGTTTTTAAATAAACAAATTGACTATGACAGCCTTAAACCACTTTCGGAATATTTTATAGGGAATGACCATAGCCTAACTTTACTTGCTATGTTTTGTAAACCTTTTACTTGTAGTTACTTAAATATTTCCATATTAGCAAATTAAATTAATTTCAAGAAATATTTTGTAAGGTTACTTTCAAAGCATAATTTAAAACCTTCTGCACATATTTTAAACACCTTACAGCAATCTCACGCGGAAAATATCTGTCTCCTATCCATAACAAAAAACGAATATAATACCTCATACAATTATGATTAAAACTTTAACTTAGATTATTGAGTGGATTTTGCACAAAATGTACTACAGTATTTTCAACATTCTTCAGAGTATTCCATTACTATTTGAAGAGTCAAAAACCAGTATTAGAAAACCTGCATACACGTTAAACGATTTTAAGTTAATCAATTTGTTTTAATCAATTTTCGACTTATGTTTATAGTGTTTGCTCTTCGATAGAAAATATTTTCAGTAATAAGCATGGTAAAATACGGTTTATTAAAATATAACTTAGGTTTTAATAAAAAGCTCTGTGGGGATGTGACACCCGTAAACCAGGAATGGCTGAGATATCGAAGAGTAAACATTTGGGCATGAGTTTAAAATAAACCAAAAAAATTATACATAAGAAAAAAGAAAAAGGAATGACAGAAAACTAGGCGACAGGAAAAGAAATACCTGCTGTCGTGTTGTTCGTCACCGAACACACATTGTGCTTGGAAAAATTATGAACGATGATAATGAACTTTACGACACTTAAAATAATCGACTCTAAGTGATTTTCCTGAAATCTGGGATCGTTCGTAATGTATAATGAGTTTTTCTTCTTTTATATTAGTTTTCCTAAATTTGTTCAGGAAAAAGTCAAATTCATAGTGGTGGTGCTCAACATTTCTATATTTGCAGCAAACACATGGTACATTTTCCTTACTATGCACTGGTTAAAAATTCCATTACCGTTCAAGTCGTAAGCTGAACATTTTTTACGGTGTGTTATCTACGTTTATCATGGTTGTACGGTTCTTAAATACACCGGTCGCATTTATTTTCAACAGATAACATATATTTTTCTAATTCTACATTTATTAATCACAGAAAGAGAATATAAGGTGATTATGTGTAATAAAATGAGTTCAAAATATTTAAAACCACTAGGGTATTATTTGTTCCGTGTTTCTTTCTCACTGATGGAGCAACTGTGTCGAGCAAAAACCGAATGTAAAAGTTATGAAGAAGTTGTCTTGAAAATATCCCAAAGAATAAATTCTGAACTGTAGCTAATTAAGTACGCGTAGGAAAAGGGAAAATTAAATTGTGATTTTAGCACCTGTATTAAAATAACTTGAGAAATCTTTCTTCTTGAAGAAAGAAAAAGGGTTAGCTTTTCAAAGGAAAACGATATATCTTCTCGACGTAAGACGTACGCTGAACAAGACTGTTATGTATAAATTCAATACAGAAAAAAAAAANAAACGATATATCTTCTCGACGTAAGACGTACGCTGAACAAGACTGTTATGTATAAATTCAATACAGAAAAAAAAAAATCTTACAGTTAGCTCTTTTTGTTTTGTGTCAACATTATTTAAAAATTGTATGATATCGAATGAGAGTCATTGATATTCCTATACTCCTTTCTCACTTCCTACGGGTGTAAAAAGTGTTGGTGCGTGCAAGAATAACATCTGTTTTTTATGGGAAAACATATTCAATTTAGAATTTTTAAATGGCCCCATTTCGTTTTCAAATCTCTTACTTTCCTATAGGAACAATGCNTCTTACAGTTAGCTCTTTTTGTTTTGTGTCAACATTATTTAAAAATTGTATGATATCGAATGAGAGTCATTGATATTCCTATACTCCTTTCTCACTTCCTACGGGTGTAAAAAGTGTTGGTGCGTTCAAGAATAACATCTGTTTTTTATGGGAAAACATATTCAATTTAGAATTTTTAAATGGCCCCATTTCGTTTTCAAATCTCTTACTTTCCTATAGGAACAATGCAAAAATATTAACAATATTCTACTTGCGATTTTCACCAGTAGTGTTCATAGTAATAACATTTGTGCACAAGATTCTCTTTTCAAATATTTCTAGAGAAATTTTATACTTTCGATCTTACAGTATTGGTGATCTGATGACGTAGATTAAGATAGAGAGTTCATATCAGCACATGCCCTTACAAAAACTCTCGGCTTGGTCCTACATAACCGTAAACATTAAGCAACAAATTCGCACGACGTCCACAAAGTTAAAAAGTTAAAAAAAAAATTAAAAATACGTAAAATTACGGCAAAATATAAGCAACAATAACTAAGAAGATTTTTAAATTACGGACACTTATTAATCATATTAATAAATGTTCTGTCTCTGTCGTGAAACTGTTTGTGAATATACGATATTTTTGGAATTTTTTCCTTATAGTTAAAATATATTTGTGGTTTATGAAATGCAATTACCAAGAAAACAACATTATATTTTCGTAATGTGTTTTTTATATTGTGTAAAAAGACAAGAAACTTTTAGATAGGATTTTAAACGAGATAATATCAAAGTTTACTAACTCAAAACTCTAAGGGTATGATCATAAAGAGCGTACAAAATATAAGGTAAAAACATGCTTTTTATATGCTCAATAATTTTGTATTACAAGTAGCCTACGCTTCCCACGAACTATCAATTTAGAAGACGTAACAGCGAATAAAACTTCGTGCATATTCGGCATCTTTCGTCCCAGAGTCCCGAAACGACAAGAAATGAGAAGAAATCCGTATAATTAAGGGAAATCTATTTCACTTATTCGTCATACCGGACTGCGTTTCCGTACATTAATAACGAATTTATGTAAAAAATTTTATTCCATGTACTGAAAGTTTCGATAGTTTACAACGCTTCAGCGAGGTTTTCCGGTTTTTGTTGGGGGATAAAACTGGTATGAAGCTGTTCACATCGAGCGCTTTGAAGAAGCTCGTGCGGTTAGTTCGCCATGTGTCAACATTACACAACTCTCAAGTCTCGTTATACTTGTTTTATTGGTTTTCGAGGATGAGTTGCGTCGAGGTAATGGAGTTTGAGGAATTTTCGCAGAACATTTCAGAAAGCACCTTCACAGCCGGTTTCACAGTGTCTGGTTATGTTTCGAGTAAGGCCTGTGTGCCACTCTATGGTAAAGAATAACAGTCGTTTAAATGTCTGTAACCAATGGTTATGTTAAATACAAGAATGTATTTTGATAACTGAGCTAATATGAACATTTGCAACACATTTGGTAGTCATTCTTGGCTGGTGTAATTTTATGTTTGTGNGGGATAAAACTGGTATGAAGCTGTTCACATCGAGCGCTTTGTTCGCCATGTGTCAACATTACACAACTCTCAAGTCTCGTTATACTTGTTTTATTGGTTTTCGAGGATGAGTTGCGTCGAGGTAATGGAGTTTGAGGAATTTTCGCAGATCATTTCAGAAAGCACCTTCACAGCCGGTTTCACAGTGTCTGGTTATGTTTCGAGTAAGGCCTGTGTGCCACTCTATGGTAAAGAATAACAGTCGTTTAAATGTCTGTAACCAATGGTTATGTTAAATACAAGAATGTATTTTGATAACTGAGCTAATATGAACATTTGCAACACATTTGGTAGTCATTCTTGGCTGGTGTAATTTTATGTTTGTGTATTAAAATCAAATTAAATATTTTTTTTGTAATAGTTTGCGAGACGAAGAGAAGTGCTCTGAAGCTGCTTGCAAATACAAAACATATCTTAAAATTTCATAGAGATAGGTATAATTTATTTTGGTTTTGAGAAAATAAGTTTTACAACAGTTAAACCATATTTAAGGACATAGTAACTTCACGTAATATTATAAGCGTGATTTCTTGAAATGTGTTTTTAGTAAGCACAATATACGCAAGGAGACGTTAATATGCCCGTTTATGAACAAAATGGAGGAACTTATCTACAGGAAGTTTACCGGAACTATACTAAACATATGTCCCAACTTTAAACCAGGTAAACTTTTATTAGTTCAACGAATATGTAATGGTGACGAATACGTAGACGCAAACACTTTGGGTTGATTACGGGCCTATAGAGTGTATGGCGACAGAAGAAACAAACACATCCCAAAGAGATTATGTTTTGAAATCTATATGAGATAAAAAAATTACAACAGAATATATGCATTGAAATACATCCAGATTTAAAGTACACATAATGCGTTATCACTTGGTTAACATTTCTATAAAAGTTCCCATGTATTGGAATCACAAATAAGTTTTCAGTACCACATAAACACATTTGAATCAACGATATTAATAAAACGTTACCTGAATTACCATTATTTCCTGATCAAAACTGTTGATTATGACACTTCCTTAGATTTTTTTTCACCAGAAAAACATAAACAGCACATGATCACCTAACAGCAGTCAATCGCGAACGAAAACGTCATTGCATGGATATCGGATTATCACTTGTAGCAAATCAGCACTTTAATTACCAGGAAATGTATGTTGAAAAGCATTACGATACAAAACACTTATAAAAACTTATGTTTAAATTTATCACATTGTCAGATAACCAATGCTTTAAATTATATTGTGAAACCGGCCCAGGGTTTGACAAGCAGCCAGTGGCAATTATATTGCTCTCAAACTCTAAATATGTCAGCCGAAATGTAGGGCGAAAAGTTGGTAAACCTTACGACTTTGACGCTACTCATGCTGAAAAAGCCAAAACATTTAGACAATGGTCGCAGTAACTGGCGCCATGTTTACAGCAATCTCATACAGACTTGATAAAACCAAAATTTAATTCTCCCTAAATTCGTTATGAAAGCATGACTGGTAAAGTTCTATTCACATAGTCATAGCTGTTTACTTACATTTGTTCAGGAACGAATCAAAAGTGTAGTGAAGGTCCGAGTTTTTAAAGTTGCGACTTTCATTTTTGCAGCCTGATGTGTCGTGTATTTTCACGCGACGTAAAGGTTAAAACGCCCGTAGATATTTAGAAAGTTTACAGAAAAAAATGTTTTACGGCGTAGTGAGTTATCACTCTGCCGACTGCACTTATGTTTCGTTGTAACTTTTTGCCATTTATTTACATTACAGGTTAATTCCAGGCCAATTACTGAAAATTATGTTAAAACACACAATCGCGCACAAAACACACTTGTGTGATATTTTACGCGCACTTGAAAGCCGACAAGGAAAAAAAATTGCACAAAAAGGCATTTTACTATTACTAAATGTAATTATTTAATTTCTATGGTAACTTTATCGGCGGCGATTTCTGACAGCGTGTAATTGTAGCTTCGAGTGTGGGGAAGTAAAACTCCATGGAAAAACGAGCAAACAACGATTCCAATAGAAATGTGCGAAATTGTTTTCTTGTCGATTGTTTGTTGAAACTATTTTCAAAAATTCTGTGAGATAACAATGCACAGGGGCATGCTAACTACCGAAAACCGCATCAAATATCCACTGAATACGAGCTTTACAAATCCCTTCTCCTTTGACTACGTTTCTTGTTAGGCTCGTTGAATGGAAGGGAAATACTCGTATTCCGGCGTGCACTATTTTTTCTCGTCGCCGACACGCCCCAGGGGCCACTGACAGGTATTGCTGCACACGCGTGTCGTTGTTGCATTTCTACCACGCCTCGCTTGGTGCAAGGTCGCGGCAATTCGCAGCACGAATCGCCAGTCACAATCGGCATCCATAGCTGGCCCCGTTCGAGTCGCACCGAGGTGCAGCACCGCGGCACGGGAGACACATTCTGCGTTCGCTCGGACCTTGAGCTGCCCGGCCCGGCGCTCGCCGCGGCTATGACACTACGGTCTATTCGCGGTTTCTTCATACTTTTGAATCAAACCTTTGAAAACTTACTTCATTTATGGCGTGTTTTGTTGTTTCCTATTTATGTCGTGTATCACAGGTGTTTCAAACTTATGTTAATATAAAAGTACCTTATTTTAAATTACATCTTAACTTATATTTTATTTACAAAATGTAATATTAAGTAATAAATAATATAGATAAAAACAGGAGGAAAAAAAGTGTTTTGGTAATTCCTAGTAAAAAAAAGTTCTTATGTAAAATCGTATTACACCGAGTGCGCACGATTTCGGTGCATTGTCCTTTTGGAGTGATTTTCTAGACTCGGATGAGCTTCGTTTGAACTAGGTGGAGGAATATACTTAAAGAAGAACTTGAGCAGGGCTTCAGAAAAGTGTGAAGTAGTCGTAAATGGCCTTCAGCTGAGAGTACTGCAGCGTTGAGTCAAAGTGAGCCACGACGCGTAGTCTACCGCCTTCTGTCTGTGCAAGCCAGAACCACGCAAAGGTTCGGCTTCACCCCTTTTGCAGAAATTCCTCGTTTTCGCTTCATAATTTCGGATTGATAGTAAGAACTAACAACGTACGATAATGAAAAATTTTCATTTTACGAATTGTTAAATATTTATGTTCGTAATTTTAATTGTGTGTTATCTGCTTGGTGTAAAAAATTTAGAACATGATTATATATTATTAATAGCTTAATTTCAAGTTGAGTTGAGATATTTTTGCGGATCCTAACAAGGAGGTCATGAGAGTTGATGAGGGTGAAATGACATGCGACTGGAGCAGCGCCCGAATGCAAGGGCGAGGGAAACGGGAGATTTTAGAGAAAACCATTATCCGGCACGATTCTCACTTGCGAAAATTCGGAGTGACCCGGCCGGGAATTTAACCCGGTACGCCTTGGAGGGAGGCGAGCATTCTAACCGCCCAGCAACCGCGGCCCCCTTAACTTCACAGATGCAATGTTTAAAAGCCAAGCTTGACAAGGCACAGGGAACATCGTAACAGTTATTTCGAAATCCAACATAATTTTTCACATTACTCGTTTGCGATTTGTAACCGGAAACATAGGTTCCCTATTTTTCCCACACGGGAAAATATTGATATATCTAAAACTGTACAAACTTCGAAAATTCTGTTAAGTAGACCTCTATGCCATGTCAATCCTTGGAAGATCAATGTCTGGTCATAAAGTTTGGTCACGAAATTATGTGAGAGAATCCAAGCTACATTGGCATGCGAGTAAGGCCTGTGTGCCACTCTATGGTAAAGAATAACAGTCGTTTAAATGTCTGTAACCAATGGTTATGTTAAATACAAGAATGTATTTTGATAACTGAGCTAATATGAACATTTGCAACACATTTGGTAGTCATTCTTGGCTGGTGTAATTTTATGTTTGTGTATTAAAATCAAATTAAATATTTTTTTTGTAATAGGCTTGCAGCATTTCAATCTTTGCACTGTACTGTTCAAACTAGATCAGTAACACTAGGGACTTCACTACACGCGATGAAAGCCCACCACATATTTAACTACAGGCGTATAATTGTTCTTTTCTCCTACATCTTAAGGAAAATGCGCAGGCAAAATATAAAATGTTGTTTTATTCCATTTCACGAATATGTTTTTTTTCTTTGACTACACTTAATATGATAACTGCAAATACACACGGCTCTATATAACTGGTTTATTACTTTACTGGCAATAAATCGTATTCCTAGAACGTTTATTCACTGAGATAAGCGCATTCGCACAACAACGATTTCACAGAAAATAATTTAAAACGTAGTAATTTTAAGGTAAAAATAGCGTGGGTTTAAATGGAAAACTGCACCGTACAGTACAACTTGCAGAATTAATTAAAAAGTAGTACACACACAACCAACACTTTCACGCGAGTACGATTTAAGTTGCATGTGAAAGAAGAAAGCACATATTTTGTAACAACGTAAAATATTTTGCTAGAATTTACATACTGAAATTTTTTCTAAAATGAATAATCTGTTTTCGATGAAAATTTTGACGCATTTCGTTTTTGGGTGATTCAAAAAGCACAGTTTGCAAAAAGAAAATTCTTCACCAAGCACGATCATTACAAGAATTACTATAATTGTACGTAAAAACATTTTTAATACTGTTAAGAAATATTTTTAATAATTAATTAGGTTTAGCCACGAAAATTACAACTCTTGTAACTAAAATTTGCGTGTATAAAGTCAATCATTAAAAATATTTGTAAAAATTATTACTTTTTTAATTACACATATACAGAGTAATTATTGTAATGGCTTTGTTTGGGGGTGTTTTTCGTTGATCTTATTTCCTAAGCATCTAGAATGGAAAGAGGCTTAAAAAATATAAATTTTATAATTAATTTTTAAAAATATTGAAATATGTGTATTCCAGAAAAATATTTTTACAATGTTACTAAGTATGTACTTTCTTCTTTCATTGCAGGAGACAGATAACGAGTAGAAGATGCTATTCTTTGTTTGAACTATAAAATATATGGATCTGTTTCATTGGTGTCGAAGATAAAAAAACTAAAAATAATAAATTCATGTCTTCCTTTGTAAAAAAAAAAAAGTATGTGCTATTAAAATTCCACAAATATTAGTTTTCTCCTATAGCACAACTTTGGTACCAAACTTGTTAGGGATCAGGAGGAGTGATCCTGAATTATAGTGTACCAGATGATAAGACACATTAGCAGAACTTCTATGCCAGAAACATTCGGGTAGTTCAAGTAGATTCAAAATGACATACTGGAACGTCAACAGTTCCTAGCGATCGCCTTCACAAATTCACAATTTTTTTTTTTTTTTTTTTACATTTTCCTTTCCAGAGAAAGGATTTTTATACGTAAAGCAAGAAATGAAAAGTGGAACTTTCTATGACATTTATATGTTGATTATGTGTGAACATACGTACTAAGAACGAATCAGTTCAAGCATGCATAAGTAAAGTAAGAAAATAAGGTGGTAAGTTAAAAGCGTAATATAATTTAATAATGCGTGAGCTTTGTCCAAATGAAAGTAAAAATTTTGGTTATAAATGCAGAGGTTTATTAGTTAGAATATTTAAATATAGAAGTAGAAATAGTCCAAGGTGGTTATTAGTTGTGACGAGGTTGGCAGCCATTAGGCTGGAGACAGACACAAGATGGCTGAGGACAGGTGGCATTTATGTGAACGTCTGGTTGAATAAATAGTAAAGTGGTACGAGCATGCTATATAAATTAAGTTCTTATTTCAACAACATGAATCCTAGTACATTTGTTACAATATGTATATGGGGTGGATATACATTGAGTGGCCAAATTATTATGACCACCCCCTCAATACAATTTTGGACCACCTTTTGCCCTTAATACTGCATGGATTCGTCTTGGCATGGACTCTAGGAGATGTTGGTAGGTGGGAAGAGGAATTTGAGACCATATCCGATTAACAGCACTTTTCAATTCCATAAGATGTGATGGTACTGGATCCAGCTGCCTGATGCCCCGTTCAATCTCATCCCACAGATTCTCAATTGGATATAGATCTGGTAATTATGCAGGCAAACCAAGCAAGGTAAAGTCTCTGTCATGCTCTTCGAACCATCTGCGGACAATGGCAGCTTTATCACAGGGAGCATTGTCCTGCTGGAAGTATCCATCCCCAGCAGGGTACACCATTAACATACCAGGATGTGCTTGATCTGCGATAACCCTTAAATACCATTGGGTATTCAGACGATGTTCCAGATGAATCAAAGGACGCATACAATGCCAAGAAAACATCCCCCAAACTCTGGCAAGTCTCCTTTCAGATCGAGCATTCAGTAGCCTGTGACGACCACAAGCCTGTCGTTGAGACCCGGTTTTCTGCTTGGTAGTCAAGTCTCTGTAAACATTATTAACTGCTGCTCTCGAACACTTCACAAGTGCAGCCATTTTGCTGATGCTGGTTCCGACGCTTCGAGTGCCTACAATCATCCCGCGTTCAAACGCAGTTAAATCACGTTTTTTGCCCATTTCTTCGCAAGCGACACAGTGCAATTGATGCTTCACTTGTCCTGCATTCCCTTTTTATAGCTATCTCGCCCTCTAGCGGCAACAACGTGAAGTTATGGCCGATCTGCGTATAAGTGTCAAGTGGTCATAATAATTTGGCCGCTCAGTATATCTGTCGTTGTGTGTTTCAGCGCGTCACTAGATTGTGGATATCATGAGCATAGAACGTCCATGATATGGTAGATGCCTTCAGAGGCACCCCCAACCCCTGCATTGTTAGCGAACAGGTGGAACTTGAGTTTCTTTTTCAGTTATCCAAAGATGTGGTAGTTGCATGGTGATACATCGTGGTAATATGAGAAATTTTGAAGAATCTCACAGCGCAAGGATCATAGAAAACCTGGGCGCACTGTTACCACACGCGGGCGAACATTTTTGTGGTACAGAATTTCCCCGTCTTGACAAAATACTATGTCACTCATTCTTGATGCCTCTTCTGAGTATGTGCAGTGTAATGCAGTATGTATTTTTTTGAACATACTGTCTGCGTCCATCCAATCCAGTGGCAATGAACCATTCTTGTCGAATAAACTGTTACGTTTTTCTAGCTCTTAAAAGGTATGTCGCCACCCCAAACTCACACGTTTTTGTGGGCTGATAAAAGTGGTGGCACCAGTTTTCATACGCAGTCACAATCTTGAGAAGAGAGTGAGCTTTGCCTGCGTGGACACCAAGTAGTTGCTTAACGAAAGTACTCATTCACGGAATCTTTTCCCCCGTGGCGTGTCAAAATACGGCACTGTTTTTAGATATCTTTAGAAACTGAATTTTTGGTATTTATGTCTGTGAAAACTATGAGCTTATAACATTTAAATGTGTCTTTAATTGTTTTCTATATTAATTATTCCGGTAAATAATGGTTTTATTCTTCCCTATTTGAATTCATATTTACCCCTTCGCCTTGTGAAGACATCAGTCGTACAGACTGGACAGCCCATGCTATTTATTAGCACTATTTTCTAATTTCGTGTGTCTTCTGTTTGTTCATGCTGTGTGTTCCCCATAGGTTTGTTCAAGCACGTTCTGTTCAGCTGGGTAGTCAAGATGGAGTATGACCATTGCGATATCAAGGTTATGTTCTCCGGAACTTTATCCTACTAATATTATAAATGCGAATGTCTCTGAGTGTGTGTGCGTGTGTGTGTTTGCTACCACTCAGCTCCATAACGTCTGAACGGATTTTGATGAAATTTTGTTCGTAGGTACGTTAGGTCCTGGAATAGGACATATGATACTTTTTATCCTGGAAGATTGTACGGTTCCTGTGGAATAACAGTTAAACTTAATTCTGCAACGGCTGGGAACGTGACCGAAATATTTTTTTCCCCTGGCGTCAGAGTTTATCTGGCCGCCCAAGGACATATAATCATAAATATTATGTTTTTCCCACACGCAGTTCTAACACATCATATTTAGGGGAATGTCATGGAGTCAATGAGATAACATTTTTAACCAACATTTGGAATTTAAGATAAGTTTATGCGTTCACATTCTAATCTGTGTATACGCATGTGTGTATCTGTGCTCCTTCCAAAATCTTTTGAATCCATGTACCGTACTTGACCTCTGTACACCTATAGTAAAAATTTAGGACACCTAACGTTTTTATAATTTAAGAACATTAGAAGTATTTATGTTAAAAATTATGGATAAGTACATTCTTGTAAACTAATTTACATCCCATGGACATTCAAGAGATTCTAACAGAATTAGCTAAGTTTATATCGTACTATATATTTTGGGAACCAATTAACAGATTTAAGAAAAATGTGTTATACAGGTAGTTCTATGGTAGGTCACCCTAAAAAGAAAATATATTATAACTGGATGAAATACGTTTTATTCAAAGTGGTGACCATTTTAATACATATCCAGAAATTTGGCATATACCAAAAAAAAAAAAACCTTTTATGATAACAATATATGTATCGATCGTTAAATTCGATCAGTGAAAGTCTCTTTTGTCTCTCATTTTGTAGGCAAAAACCACCTCAATGAACAAAACGATTATAAAGTAGTTTCGGGATTACTAAACCGATTACCGCTTTATTTGTCATACAAGGAGTGGTAAGGTTAGCCAAACTCATTATGTTTTTCTTTAGTATACAGGGATTTAAATAACAAAATTAAGTCCTTATAAATATTTTGGGATTTTATACCACATCTCCCTAATAATTATACCAAATTTAATAAAAAAAATTTGTCCTGGCAGTCTTACGAGCATTGAGTTCGGTAATTTACAGCCTCTTTTGTCCATTGTTTTACAAGATAACGCCATCTGAATAAATAAAACTCTTCATTACAACTACAAACTGCTCAACTGACTGCCTTCAAATTTGGTATACAAGTACTTATATGGCAGGCCAACATATAACTATATGTTTTAATATATTAAACAATTACCTAATAAAAAACTGCTCACTTAATATTTTATGTTAGTATGTAATTCACACCCAACAACTAAACTTATTTCAACCAATTCTTCTTTAATGCAGCACCTAGGTAGCCAGTAAATGCATTTATTCTTTGAATTTTTAACCATTTTAAGATGGCGCCATTATTAATTGAAGCATTCTATTTTATAATTTTGAAACTGCTTAAACTAATATTAGCAAATTAACACATCAATATAATTTACTCATACTTCTAGCATGAATTAAGTAATGCAAATATGTACATTATATTTGAAGTTGCTGCCTCGGTACAGTCTGTTTCACACTGCACTTCTGAAAAAATTAAACCGATTTGAATCATACTCAGTATAATGACATTTCTATTTTGTGCAATAAATACACTAATTTATAACATTCCTTATATGCAATGTCGAAATATGTTATCTGAAATTCAATCTTTATCCCAGAAAATGTTTCCCCATTTCCTACCGTATTTTGCATGCACATCGTATTACATAAGGCCACTTAAAATGTTTGAAATGTAGGAGTATGGCTTTTCTTGCAATACCATGTGCTATAACTAAGAAATCATTAAACTGATTAATTATAAATATGGTATGTTGAATTAATGGTTGGGCGCACTAAATTTCCTAGCAATAACTTAATCTATTCTCCATTTTTAAAGGTACTGCCCCCAATAAAAATTTTTTATAAACTTCCATCATATCGCAGGATATACTCGGCTGATAACCATCCAATATTGTGAGAAATTCCTTCAAATTAGATATGTTTAACCCCGTATGTTCTCATTAACTAAAATCTAAGACTTTGGTTACCTCACAAATATTTTTGCATATATTTTAAAAGGTAAGAAGGCTAATACGTTACATTATTTTACGTCATGTTGATTTTTCATGTAACGATATCTGTCATAACGTTACTTAAAAAAGATTGTTAATAAGTTTTTTTTTCAAATGATTATAAATATATGACACACTGGTGTAAAACTTTTAAATAGCAGTTTTTAAAAAAAATGCTGATCTCTGGCGAATTCAGTATTTTTTTAAATAAGTAAAATTGGTAATTTCTTAAGTTCGTGCTAGTGTACCTACCAAGTTTTGTTTGAATATGTCGTATAGTTCCAGTAATATGACAGTCCTTATAATGTTATGATGCTGCCTATATACACATAGCGTATAACAATACAATTTCATACAATGAGCATTAAATTATGCAATTTAAAGTATATTATATCCACGATAAACGATCATAGAATCATGCTGTTGTTTATCTCAAAACATGAAGTAAAGTGCTCAGTGTAGTAAAAAAACCTTCTCTAAAGGTTGAGAAAAGTAATAAAAATCACTTCAATTTTGTTAAATCGATCGACTATAAACGCTGATATGTGCATAATTGCTAGAAGGTGTGAAGAGTGTATGCTTTCTGCGCGAGTTTTGTGTCGAACAAGTATGTAGTTACCGATTTAACTGATAAGCCTACTTTCCTCTACATATATACGGAAGTAATAAGATCAGGTACTCAGAAACTTAGTCAGGTCATGTGTATTAAAAACGTCTACGCAATTGGAATTTCCCACAAGATTCTATGTTATTTTGAAGATTGTGTCCTGAGAAATGTAGTTAGCCTATAACAATATTTTTTTTAAAGAAATGCAATTCATTTCACAAGCCTATTTTTACTTCAGAAATAGGCTAATAAAGACTGTGTTTTAAACGTTTTTCACACTGATTTTTAACATAAAAATTAGTTAAATATATATTTTTGATGTGGTGAATAAAGAAATAGATAATTTCAAGTTTTGTTGTACTCTGCCTACAGTTAACGACTATATAATATAAATACTTATTAATATAGGACTACTTTCAACATTTTCAAATTAAAAATAAAGTTAAAATATTAAGCATACATAGTTTGCAAAATCACTTATTCTGTGTGCAGTAAGTACGATTACCTAGTAATATATAAAATACTTTTTAAAAGGTAATATTAACGAATTTTCGATTATTATAAATAAGGACTTTTATGCAAAAGTAGTCTGTAAGCAGACCTAGGTGATATGTGTTTACGAACTGGAGGAAACCCCGAGTACTGCGGTGTAGAACCCGAAGCCCCACAACTGCAAGACAACATTGACCAATTTCAAAACGTTGGGACTGCTACTCTGTTACCTTCGCACTACAAGCTGTATTTCCAACGGTAGTGGGTGGCTGTTGATTACACGACCGAGCACACATCTTAGCTTTCTGAGTGTTTTCATTGAAATTCACCTCATATGATACGTTATTACAGGCTAATTGTAGGGAAAAACCACAGCCGATAGCCAGCGAGACGAGAATCATTATTGTGACAAAATCAAATCACAATGTCGGGCATAAGTGATGAGAAAATTCAATAAGTTCACGGTGATTTCCAGAAAAACATTCTGTAGATATGTTATATGAATGTACTACTTCTGCATACCTTCTAAAACAACATTTCTTTCAAACAGTAATCATTGTTTCTACGTTCGGTTCAACTTACATTAACTTTAGTAAGCTTATTGTTCTTTACATAATAAGAATAAAAAAATTTATGAAACAGTAGTTCCTGAATAACTTTTCTAAGACATAAGTAAGGTTAAATTATATTCAGGTTAGTAACAAAACGAGATTTCATATGGGAGAGTTTGGCATAGGAAAAATTTCCACCACTATGAGCGATGGTGTTTCAAAGAGGTCACTTTCAAGCTGGCGGTATATGGATAAATTCTATATATTTTTAAAAAGTAGTGTTTTTCAAATGTAATACAAATAAGAATACCGCTAACAATATACACAGATTGGGCTGGCTGTGTCAGATCCCTTTCCCGCTCCCGCTGCACTGAGAAAATGCATTTTAGTAACGGTTGCAGATCATGAAATGCTGTGTTCGCTAAATGAAATTACGTACATTGGCAAGTCATTTGACGCAAAGTGACTATTCGTAACACGTGTATGGCCAGAAATTATTAAACCAAAAATGATTTTCCCCTGTTAACATACATTTATTTCAACGGCATCTGAATATATCTGCAAAGAGGAATTCAGTGATATAGCTATATTCAATGGAAAGTAATACAGAAACAACAAGAAATAATATGCAAATATGATGAAGTTTGTTTGGCCGGTGGCATGGGGCAGTGGACCTGTACTCACACCTGTGAGCAAGCAACACGTGCCGTGACTCATCCTGGCGGGACCGCTTCCTAATAGCAGCGCAGCACCAGTCCCCGTAATATATTATGGTAAGTGGTTTTGCAGTGTATGGCTGTACGCACGCAACGAAGATCACGAATGAGGAAAAGCTGGACGCTCTACTAATTAACGGTGAGTGTGGGATAAATATCAAGCAAGCCGTCCAAATGTATGGTGAAACGTGTCTTAATCAGACGCCCATTTCACAGCAAACGATACGAAGAAATTGCACACGTCTCTTGTCACGAGGTGATTGAAATTCCACAACAAGTGTGCGACGAAAGACTGCTACGGGCGAGACGCATCCACACGATGTGTTGGCACGTGTCGATGCAAACCCCCAAATGGGTACGCGAGAACTTTCCAGGTTCGTAGGAATAAGTACAACAAATGTGTTACGGATAATGCGCCAACGGAAATTTCATACATATCACGTGGCTTTTCATCAGGCATTACATGAAGATGATTTACAGCAGCGTGTTCAGTTTTGTAGGTTTGTTCTGATGTCTGTAAAGGATGACAGAAATTTTCTGAAGGACATAATATTTGCCGATGAAGCGACCATCACAAATCATGGGGGCGTAAATTTACGAAATATGCATTACTGGGCGACGGAGAACCCGTATTGGGTACGGCACGTAGAGCACCATGCGACAGTGGAAAATGAACGTGTGGTGTGGAATCGTTGGAGACTACGTCATAGGGTCATACTTCATACAATGACTGGCTGTACGTACGCCCATTTCCTCGGACAGACCTTACCAGCACTTCTGGAAGACATACCGTTCGACAAACGTCACGATATATGGTTTCAGCATGATGGTTCTCCTGCGCATTTTGCTTTGGTGACGAGGTAATTGTTAAATGAAACGTTTCCAAACCGATGGTTAGGACGTGGTGGTGTTGCAAGATGGCCAGCTGGCTCTCCTACCTCACACCTATCGATTCTTTACTTTGGGGAACACTGAAAGATAGGGTGTACAACACGGTTCCTACGATGACAAAAGACATGCAGGAACGCATTGTGGTAGCTTGGAGAGGCATTATGTCAGAAACACTACATGTCGCTCGCTACATGTGCGTTTACAGATGTGTATTGCTGTCGATGGTAAACACATCGAGCACATACTGTAAAAAGACTCAACGGTAAGCGTTTCAACCATAACTGTGCTCTTTTGTACTATGCATGCGGATGGATGAGTCACGGCGCGTGCTGCTTGCTTACAGCTGTGAGTACAGGTCCACTGCCCGATGCTACCGACCTACTTCACTTAATCATATTTCCATATTGCTTCATGGCGTTTCTGTGTTACTTTCCATTGCATATGCTATATCACTGTATTTCTCTTTGTTCGTACTTTCAGATTTCGTTGAATCAAATGTATGTTTCCAGGGGGAAAATCATATGTGGTATAATTATTCCGTCCATACACGTGTTGCGAATAGTAACTTTGCAGCAACTTGCTTGCTCCCGTACGTAATTTCATTTAGGGAAAACCGCATTTCGTGATTCCGGAAGTTTTGGGGGTCTCCGCGTTAGCCAAGCCATCCTTTATACTTGCCCTAGCCAAAATTTTGAGTAATAACTTTATTTCGAAACTGTTATTCAAGTCCTCCAATGGTGTTAACAAGAGCAAACAGTAAAAATACAGCTGTGGTTGGCATTGGGTGTTCATAAGCAAGCTTCATTCAATGGGAAAAGTTATGAATTTAGGTGCGAATAAAATATACCTGTCATCAAAAGGAACGTGTACTGTTCTCTTTGCCCTTAAGGTAACTGCGCAGAAAAATGTTATTCAATTATATTTTTTAGCATTTCGCTATATTTTCCCCGATACTGTGGTGTTCATAAAGTAATTGTGTAAGTGTAAGTCAAAGTTCTGCTAATCCCAGCTAACGACAAAATATTAAACAACATGTAAAAACATTTCGTTATATTTCCACAGCAGTGCGAAGAACAAAGATTATTATTTACGTTGGTTGTATCACAATACAAATCGGAAGATTAATCTCAAAAAATTGCAAATATTCAATTTATTTACATACAAAATGCAAGTGTCCGGTGCACGTGCGACACCAGTGCATTCTGGAGACTAACATTTTTAGTTGCCAAATTAACAGTACTGAGATTCTTAACCTGAGTAGAAAAACCTTAGTACGGTAGCGCATATAAACAGTTAACGGGAAATATTTTTTCTACTGTTTTTTTTTAAAGTGCTTACTTTAACGTGAACATCCTATACTTTAAAGGCCGTAGCTATACAGTCTTCAACCGGGAGGAAGGCAATCCACAGAAGACATCCAGAAAGTATGTTTCTCTTTGAAAATAGTTCCGTTGCAGCGCTGTGACCATGATGAAGCGCATGTGTACTAAGTTTGTTTTTCCCTGTGCTACAGCACAGTTAACAATTTTCAGATATTTGAGTAGCGATTACGCATCGTACTGTGTATTTGCAATGGTCAAGAAAGTCGTGATGCTGGCCGCACGTGAACTGCCGTTTGCAGTCTTTTTTTAATAAGCAAAACATGAACCGGCAAACTTTCATCGCAAATTTTGTGAGGTGTGCGTGCAACATAGCACGAGTAATTTAATGGTACGGAGATGAGAGAGGAACAAGTTTAGGTTCCAAAAATGTTGATAAAGAACCGTGGAGCAGCCGATCGTCTGGGTTAATAAAATTTTTGTGCGTGCGGTTTAAGCGATGATAAGAACAGACAATTTACAAATTCGTTTCTTACTCTAGTAGCTTCCAAAACTTTCACTTCCACCCGTCACAATCATATACATACGTCGTCATTCATAGCACAGATATAAAAAATGACGTCGTGTAACTACACCTTAAGAGCTGTTGAGGTTAAGTACGGAATATCTTTAAATGAGAAATTAAAGATTTCGGGAAATATTTTTGTTACGTAGATTAAATGGTTTTTGATAAACAAAGCGTATTCTTTGACAACCGCGCTCTTATACATTTTGAATATGTGGAAGGCGACTTACAAATGTAAACTAACCTTACTTCATATTTACTAACGTCCTGCATACTCTACACGGGATTATAGCCCGAAGCCCTTCGTACCATATCCCAGCTCTTACACATACCGCACAGCGAAATCAAACACGTGAAGTAAACATTGCTCTCCATCTAAGCTGATTTCATCATTTGGAAGTCGCAAGAAATAATTTTTGTCTATAAACATCACGTGGTACTGCTTTACATCTCAAAAATGAAATAAATCACGATAACTCAACACCGGATGTGCCTACACAGGTTGATGTTGTCTACATGAAGGAGAATGCGAAGGTTAATGGTCAGTATTATAAATAATGAAACGTCACTTTAAATGTTTCTTGTATGCAATTAATGCGATAGTAGGTTTTCTGCCGCGTTAATCACTGCTTGAAGTGAGAGTTTTCACCTTACATGTCATAAATTTGGCAGGTCACATATTTCGGAGCGCCTTTTGATGATAAAGGTTTAAACACTTTAATAAGCTAAAAGATAAATAGTCATCATTTGTTATAATTATTATTACAGCTCAATGCCGTATTTAACTACGACAAACGTAAAAATATTAAAAATTTCACAAACTGCTGAGGAAAATAATATATGAATAAATCTGGCTTATTGTACGATTACTGGTTCCTCATAAGCTAATATGATTTACAACCATAATCTACAAGAGAAATCAAAGATTGGTGTTGTGGTTGGTACATAAACGCAGTGTAGAGATGAAATCCATACGCTTTGGCATTAAGAAAATATATTAACTACATAGCATATGAGCAGCGTGAGGTAAGGAAGGGACTATGATGATTTAACGTTACGAGTGACAAGCCAGCTGCTTGGGCATTTGAACGAAACATATCAAGTTGGTTTCCTGTACGTTTAAGTAAAAGAAATAGTTGGTCAATGCCTAACTTATGCGTGATATGTGACTTTTTAAAACCACGTTATCTTGCGAGTCAATCACAATAGGGACGTAGAAGAAATTGTTTTAATTTTCGATGTTTCACCTGCTCACTTTTTTAACATAGTATACATATAACCTTTTCTTTTTAATAGGTTACAAAACAATAACAGAATTTAGGCATATTACTCTTGAACTACATAATAAATATATAATTAACTAATGCAGCTGTAAGGGATTCATTCTGTTTTCAGAAAAAGTAATTTATAACTCGCTGCGTTTAGGGACGAAGACTACATAGAATTATTTTATTTGTACATTTGGTAGCGTATATTGATTTATAGTCTGTGAATTTTCATATTGTTCCACAGAAGTATTAGTGTTTGCATGTACTGCCTAATGTTTACCATAAGGTTTGCAGTTTGAAGCACTTCAAACACAATTTTATTTCCTCTGTACCTCTCAAGGTTCATATTATGTTCCACAGAAGTATACATTTTTCCACGCACTGCCTAATATTTTCCATTAAGATTACAGTTTGAAACATTACACGAAACACATTTTTGTTGTCTCTATGCGTCTCAAGGGCCATGCGCATATCTACGAAAAACAAATGTGAGTCTGTGCATTTCATTTAGGAGGTTATGGCCACCTCCTTGTATCCAGAGTTTGAATAAACTACTAAAGTCACGTTTTCGCATTCTATTCTTGGCCACGTAGAATCCGTATAACATGAACATTTAAGAGTTTTCAATACAACTTTTTATTCAATACACGTAGTTTACGTGCCTACGTGATGCATCGTAACACGGAGCCTGGAAAAGACCACTTTTCCCGTGCACGTAATAGCGCGAGGTAACGCGTAACGTGAAGTCATCGTGATGCTGGCGGTAACTGGGATTGCGCAAACGTGGCTGCGACCGGCTCTATTGTTACTTCCACAAACTATCGCTGGCGTCGGCTACTGTGAGAAAGGGGGTGGTGGGAAGTGGACCGACACATGCAGGCTATGGCCTGCAAAATGCAAACACTCGTGATTTGCAGAACGCAGCTGCACAGGCACCACCTGCGTACTGCACGTGCATGTTGTAACTGTGGCCTTTCACCATTTCGAAACAATGCGTTAGTTGTGTTGATGATACAGAGTTTACTCAATTCATGTCTCATAGAGAAGGGAGCAGTACCAGTACAAATAACCGCAAGTGGCAAATCACTGAAATGTTCTTTTAAGAACCTTGAGTTATTTCTTTAAACCGTTGTTAATTACCATTCGTTTGTAAGGAACACTCACTGTGTTCCTAACAACTGCCTCATCTATAACTAAATTATTTTGGTAAATATTTCTTCACTGTGTAAGTCAAGGTAAATATAAATTGTCTTTGCAAAACGTGTTGAGATAATATAGAAACCAGATTTTGTTTCATCATCACACATCATAAAAATAAATTATAACTCGTAGGAAAATAACCATTAGCGCAAGTCACACATTTTAATGGAATGTCGTAGGTTTGGGCTCGAATTGTCGCCTATCCAATTTACGATAAATGTTCGATTAGTTCCAGAAAGGCCTTTTGGGAGATTCTGACATTTTCACGGGCATTTCAGACGCAAAATAAAAGTAATGAGAACCACCAAAATTGACCCATACACGAAGTTTAATAACTTTTTGGATATTCCAAGAGTTCACGAAACGCGTAAACGTTAATTTTAATACTAATCTTACCAGAAGTAAGAATAAGATCATTTCTGGATAAATTTTTCTCTAGGAATCGTACAGTTTTCATCTTTATTAATTATGTAGCGAATCTCTGGGAATATGCGATTTTTAACATCTTTACCAGTGTTTTTGCAGCGGATGGCACAAACTTTCTTCGAACTGGTTCCTTTCCGCGCATTATCATGCCTCAAAATATACCAGCTATTACGTTGAAGAACGTTATCTAGAACTTATTTTGCTTGAGTAACAAATTCGTGGCAAGAACGTACCTACCGTAGTCTAAATAGCGGTATGCCTTTTTTTTTTTGCACGATCTCTGTAAGGATTTTTACTACTATAACTTTTTCTGCACTTAGTAATAAATGGGGAAAAAAAATATTCATGGAAAACAGTTTGTTGAGCGCATGGTCCGATGAAAGTAAATGAACCGGAAAGGTGGGCGGGAATTCCTGTTCCACGGGTTTTGCAAACTATCTAGGTCAGGTCGGTGTCTCGAAGTGGTATTTGAAGAAAAGCTTTTTGACTAGCAACGTCAGGTCACTGCACACGCAAGCCAGAAAAACAGCATAGTTCACAGCCGGCGTTGTAAATTCTACTGTCACAGCGGACCACCAAAATAAACCACGAAAATTTGGCGACGGTGTGTTGGCGTGCGTTAGTGTGTGTGTATGTGTGTGTATGTGTGTGTGTGTGTGTGTGTGTGGAGTGTTTGTGGACAACAACAGAAGCGGCAGACATTCCCTGGCAGTACGACAAGGCGGGAAAGAAGCGGGCGAGGCTAATTTATATTACACTCAAGTTGAAAAGCTCAGTGCTTATACACACATCAATAAAAAACGTTTTGCGCCACCTGTAATTTTGTTGCACATTAAAATATTCGCTGGGACGGAAAGCTCACTACCACGAGACACCAGAGTGAAAGGCTTTGTATTCTGGTACAGACAGTGTGTATTTTCGTCTCATACTTTCTCCTTGGACCGTGAGCAACCGGTGTGTAAAACGTTTTTTGAGACGTGTAGTTCGGCAAAATAAAAATTTTCGCCGCCAGGTAGCACTGGCGTTGCACGCGTATCGGATGTTCTTTGTTTTTTATGTAAACACACTGGATATCAGGGATTTTACAATTAATAATAATATTTGCAACGTTCCGATTAGTATTCTGTTAGAACCTACGTAAAAAATAAACTTTGTTCTTCGCACTAAATTGGAAACGAAATATGCCCATACGTTGATAAATATTCGGTCATAAATCGGGATTCGGGAAACACTTTAATTAAAAGTGTCAACGGAATGGAAAAATTCCGTTTCGTGGTAGCTGTATTTATTTCATTCTTAATTCATAACTTTTCTCTCACTAAAATAGGCGTTTGTACGAAAGCTCACTGCCAAATGCAATTCTGTTTTTACTGTTCACTATTGTAAACAGAATTGAAGGCGTGAATAATTGTTGCAAAATAAAGTTAGTACATAATATTTTGGCTCGGGCAAGTTTGTATCATAATTAGAGAAAAACACTTACTTTTCGCAACTAGATAAGCGCTAGTGTCACATGAATATCAGACTTTCTGTATTTTATACGTTAAAAACAAAATTATTGCAATAATCATACATAAAATATAAAGTAACTCGATACTAAGTAAAATCATTCTCTTTTATTATTCGCGTAGCTTAGAATTTTAATTATGTGTGACCTCTTTGGAACACTGCGCACCTAGCGGCGGAAATGTTCCCCATGTCAAACTGTCTCGTAAGAGAACACGATTTGTTCACAGTCCGAGTAGAATGAACGTTAGCGAGGCGTACCTGCGGTGCGTGCGACGCGGCGAACAGCGCAGCTACAGCTCGCCCACAGACGCGTTGACCTGACGACCGTCACGAACACACACCACGCTGGCACCACGCATTCTGAGCACGGGTCTCGCCGCCGCGCAGCTTATCGCCGCCTACGCCTCCTCTCCACCCGTCGGCTTTGCGCTCCTCTTCCGCGCTGCCTCTCCTCCCGTCCTCTTTGCGCTGCTCTTCGTGCCGCCCGCTCCAGTCGCGAACCGGACACTCAGGTCGTGTTCCAACCGGCAACAGAATGGTCAAGTGACCGATTACGTCTGCCTAATCGATTACGTATTTTATTTTAATCTTGTTTTCTGATTCAGTCAACTACAAAGCTTACAAATTACCAAATACAAATCACGAAATTGTGGTCGTAGGCCTAAGTTTCTCCTACTCGAAACGTTGAATACCCTTACAGCTGAAACTTTTGAAAAACAGAGTAATATATATTTTATATAGTATGACGCAAAAAAATTACTCATTTCGCACTTAATTATTTTGTATTGTAAGATGAAGTGGTAATACAAGAAACTCGCTTAGTTTTTTTGTAATATATCCTAAATATAAGCGTAGTTGCATCATAAGAGTAAACTTAAATAGTTACCATAATCTTTATACTATAAACCTTTAGTTAAAATTCATAACGATCCAATAAAAATAAATTAACAATTATTTTTAAAAAACGGACAAAACTCCATCTTATTACGGTCTGTTGTAGTACTGAACTTTGCATTTTAAATAACTGACTCCCAAATTAAATAAACGGCCTGTTTTGTAAGAGATATTAATAATCAAATATTGTTCTTTATAAAAAAATATGTTTTTTAAATGTAGTATAGGAAATATTTACCTTTAATAGTATGCACTGTACACCTTGAATTAAAAACCTACATGGAACACATCTCAGTATTCAAATTTGAATGCCATAACCTTAGTTAGAACCAATTAATACTGCTATTTGCTAACGGAAATAGTCACAAACTGGTTGGTAGTTTCCTGCTCCAGAAAAATTGTAGTGAGCCGACATATCGTATTAGGTAGTTGACCTACAATTAATATTTTCTGCCATTCGAAAAATTTCCCTGGCAGAAGAGTGAACTGACGGTAGGTTAAACATAAATTCCTGATGAATATATCGAAATTTTGACCTATTTGTTGTAAATATTTGATATGTGTTTTGGAAAACCAATACATTCTGATGCGAATTTTTTTCTTGTATTTGCATTATTGCTCAGGATTAGGGACTCCAATTCATTTCACCAGCAGCAAGAGTGTTTTGCATTTGAAATCCAAGAACATAGTAACATTTTCACTACTCATACACAATTACGCAACCGTGACTGCAGTGCTTTTGTGGAATTTCCAATAACTAATTACAAAAGTTATGTTCATGACTAGAGTATAGTTATTATATATAACGGGGTTCCTTTTTATCAGGAGAGTTCCATATTACCACCACCTCCATGAAATGTTAAGCAGTAAGCTCAATATTATTTATGAAAACATGCTTTATTTTGAGAGCTGAATATTTGAATATATATGAATATATATATATATATATATAGAGAGAGAGAGAGAGAGAGAGAGCTATATATATAAAAAAACGAAAAGCAAACACATACGAATATAGCCTCAACTTATTATGCATAGTAGGGCATGGAAATAGTTTTTTCTAACATATACTCTAATGAGTTTTATGAAAACACATATGGAATATTTATTATTTACTGCTTTTAACCGTACTTTCACGTGTCCATTCGTAATCGTGGCACATAGATACAAATGGTTTTATCGTTTCAGACCTTAAGCATATTTTTTTACAACAAATGTAGTGTCACATTAGTTCAACAAGAATTGCTTTTAGAAAGTGATCTTATCTTCAGTATGTCAACCAAGTGGCCTGTCTAGAATGTAAAGTATTTGGTCATCAGTAAAAAAAATGAAATCACGAATGTTCAACTTGCCTTACCGATACTATTTTAATCAACGGTGGTTTGTTACCGAATACATCTCCAGTGAAATAACTCTTTGGTGGCATCGCGATGGTGCGCCTGCTATAAAAATATATTTATCACTTTATCGGTTTGACTTTAAGAGGGAGGTGGCTGATAAGATTTTTCCGTCTTCTCGGTGGCTTGGTTTTAAATCAATTCGGTTCGTAAATTTACACGTTAAGCGCCAGCTCGCATGCTAGGTTTATATTACCTCGATAATTGAGAATTTTTTAAATTCATTTTGAATGTTATTTTTATTGTTATTGTGCTGAAGGACTGCGCATACATTACCACGTAGAGAATGAAATTACAACATTGTATAGGAAAGCTCACAGCTTAATCCCGATATCGCGTATGCTGATGAAAAAATTTCTGTTCAAAACGTATTTCCATCTATAAATACATGTGGAAATTCAGACTCTAACATTTGATAAAAAATATTCCAGAAATTACAGAATTGAACTCAGAACTTCGGAAAAATATTAAGTCATCTTATGATTACGAGCTTTACTTGGCAGCGAGAAACACACAAAATACGTAATATATAAATAGCATGAACTAATTATTATCGATCGGACACTTGGCCATTTCTGTAGTGAAACTAATTCTTGTATTTATTAAAGGAATTGCCATCGAATACATCAATGTATACCATTTTAATTTGTCACTTCTTCCCAGTAGAGACTATTATTTTCGAAAATAGTTAAATTTGTTTAAATGAAGAATCTGATAAGATCCGAAAGGCACGAATACTTTCGACTTAATAACTTACAGAATGCGCTGCAAGGATTCTGGGAATTTCGCTATCGAAGATCCTAGATATTATTTTCTGGTTTATTGACCTACATATTCGAAATTCGCAATTTCACAATAACAAGCGCATATATTCTTTCAGGTGCCCACGCATTCATTAAAAAAAATACCAAAGCACTTACACACGCACACACACACGCACAAGAAGTATGCCCCTTCCAGAGGAAAGTAAGATAACAAGAAATATAAAACGGTACTCAACAAAAGTATTTTAAAATAAATATTGCGGAACAATAAAAAAAATCTCAAAAATTTCAAAAATTAGTTTAGAAAAAAGTTAAATGTAAAGATAAAATTTTGTTTCAACTGTTTTGTACCCACAATTCTTTGAAGTCAAAGGCAATCATTTTTATGCTGCCGACAAAATGACATGTTGCAGGTCTTATTACTACCCTTTTACATTATTTTGACCAAACTTAAAAAATTATGTTATGTGATTTTTTCTGAGAGTAAGCTCTTATATATAAAAGCTGTTAGGTGCTCAAAATTAAAATACTCAATTACTTATGCTAGCGTTTAGGAACTATTTCACTATACATTTCCAGCATTTCAAACCGTCATCAATTGCTCATTAAAATAAAAGAGTACCCATCTGTGTTATGTCCATATAATTCGAATAAAAAGTCGCTATGTCCGTAAACTGTTCTAAACGCTGCATAGTTCGTAATATCCAATGCATTTTAATAACTATACGACAAATACAGTTACGAAATCTATTTTATTATCTTTCATTATTCTTCATCGGTGTCGTAATGAAAGTATGTATACGTTTATTAGGAAAAATTTTATTTATTAGTTTGTTTTCGTATACCTAATGGTTTCATAAACCATTCAACTAGCTTATCAACTGCAGATAGAAATACAGTAAAACAGTTTTAATAGATATATTGTTAATATTTGAAGCTACGTAAACATTAAAACTTGATTGTACTTCTCGATGTGTCTACTGTTATTAAATTATTATGCAAAGATCTTGCAACGATACTGTAGATGAGAGATTACTCAGTGTTAACGCATTCCAAGGAAAATAGCTTGAGATATCACCTTATTCTCCATATTTAATTGTATGTTATCCGTTTTCCTTTTTAATATATCTTTGAACAATGTTTATTCTACAAAGTATGTAAATGTTGCCTGATATATGGTTACAAAATAATATATGTTAATGTTGCGTCACATTTCCACGTGATTAAAATCATGTAACTGTAACTCGAAAAATCATCTTACCAGCGCGTACAACATGTGCCTTATGTTGGCACGTGGGGAAATTTTAATATGTTTTCTAGAGTTGAGATTTTTCTAAAGTCACACTGACATCCGTTTAATCCGAATCTTTTTTAATCTGTCAGTACTTCATATATATTGTACATTAGTAACAAGAGTTGTACATAGCAGTTTCTGTTATCTGTCAATTAGAAGTTTTGAAAAGCTCTCGAATCATAGGTGGGGCCACCTTTGGCTTGCATATTTTAAAAATGATTTTTGAAGTATCAGTTTATAGAAAAATTTGGACGTCAGAAGAACACACCTGGAACAAACCATTCGCAANCTTGTACATTAGTAACAAGAGTTGTACATAGCAGTTTCTGTTATCTGTCAATTAGAAGTTTTGAAAAGCTCTCGAATCATAGGTGGGGCCACCTTTGGCTTGCATATTTAAAAAATGATTTTTGAAGTATCAGTTTATAGAAAAATTTGGACGTCAGAAGAACACACCTGGAACAAACCATTCGCAATTTTGAAGAACACTTATTGTAAAATTAAATATTTCTGTCTTTTCAAAGTCGTTTTATCTGTTTACATTTCGGGATACAATTTGAAGATAACTTGACTTACATATATTTCGTAATTTTAGCTTAACATTTTTCACCTGTAATAGTTTTAGTTTGTTACATTAACAAGTCGGAATTACACTAAGCACCATAAGAATTTGCGCGTTCCTGTACAATTATTAAATAAACATGGCACATGACAAAAAGGAATATGGATAGACGATATGCGAACGATTGAAATGTCACGCGATGGCTTGAAGTCGCTGCTCTCGCTCTTATTGCAACGTATATAAACAGGACCTACAACATTGTTTGCGATGTGACATGCACTATGCTAGACAGGAGCGATAGGCATGCTGAGAAGACGTACAATACAGCCGTACCAACAGCTGAACAACTGATTCAGTTTAAGAGAGGCAAAATAAAATAGCTGCGAGAGGCAGGGCGTGTCGAATTGCATGGTATTTGGAATGCTTGGACTCCACAGTAAGATTTTGTTTGGCGTAAAGGACACTTGAAGTTAGCCATATGAGGTGGAATAGTCCTGGATTACCCCAAAATACACCAATAAAGGATGATTAGTTGATTATAGGACAAGCAAGAACATGGTAAGAGGTTTCTTTGTCCAACTTCCAGTAAAGTTTGGTACGTTAATTAGATCACCATATCTTTACAAAAAGCATTTTCAGTCGTCCAGCAAACACAAATCTAAAATTTATGACGTACTTTAGTTATTTTTTGCCTTTAACCCCCTTTACATTATCGCCTTTTTTTCCATCGTGAAAGCAGAGAGCAGTGTCATTGTCTGATGAGACGTTGCTCTACACTAGCAGTGAAACGATATTCACTGAATACATACTGAAGATGTCGTGTGCCACAATGTGCTTTATTTCATGGCTGAGTGCCCACCAACCTGTTTCTAGCCAGATAATGCTTGCATGCACACAGATATGGTTTTCAAGCATAGCTTACCTCATGTTTCAACAATTACGCGCCCTGCTTAGCCACCTGATTTGTCGTCGTCCATTGAAATTTTGTTCAAACCATACGAGATGTCTTTTTACTCCAAAAAGAATTGTTTGCTATATGGAGCGCAATTTGTTTCAACTGTTCGGGTAAATGTGCTACAATATAAAGTACAGCGTTTTTTTTTATCAATGAGCGATCATAACTACGCATGTTCCAAGCGCCGGGTATTAAATGTGACCTTCTGTGCCGTAGTTCGAATAAACATTGTGCTGATGCAATTATATTGTAATCTCCTCTCATATTCTTTTTTTACTACACCTCACAAGTTTTGTTTTAATCCAGTAGTTTCTTTTCGATTGCAAGTTCTTATGGCTACACGTACTTCGTTTCGTTATAATTTAAACGTGTCTACGAAGCAGTTAAAATTATAGGTTGCAATCAAGTAGTACGAAGGATAGAACATTACAAACTATTTTCTTATAAATGGTTACAGTTTTGGGAGATATCAGTTGTGTGTGCAACGAATAAAGTCATAATAATTTGAGATCACAAGATTTTATTTTCTCGTATTGTTATATAACTAAAGTATGCAAAAAGATTGCGTAATTTGAGTTTGTTGAATTGGCGAGGGCTTAATCAAAGTTGAATACACATGTCACTAGAAAATAAGCTTTTAAGGCACTTCTTGACCACATACAGCTCACAGCACTCGAAATAATTTCGTCATATCTGTGGCATATTCATGGAGTAATCCTGGCATATCTTTAGTACCGGGTTTGGCCTCCACGCGCAGTGACAATGTCACGGACACGTCGTGGTATGCTGAAAAATGGGCTGTCCAGCATGTCTTGAGGGATCATGTCTTACTCTTCAACAGCAGCCTGAATGACCCTCTAAGTGTTTCAGGTGGGTTCCAGCGTTTTAACATTCCCCATGCATGTCCAATGAAATTCATCTCGGGTGACCTGGCTGGCCATGGCATTCATGTGATGGATGCTCCCTGTAAGATGTTCTGCGTGATCCGTGCTCTGTGCCGACGAGCATTATCGTCCACGAGGATGAAGGGGTCACCAATGTTGGCGCGAAAACATGCACAACACACTCAAAAACCTCTTCCAGAAATATCTGACCTGTCAGGGTGTTGTTGATGTGCACGAGTGGCGTACGTCTACCAATTATCATTCCTGCCCAGAACATCACACAGCCACCACGACATAAATTGACGTCGCGGACGTACCACTGCCTCTCTGTAGGTCCACGCTTACGCCACACCTCACAGACAGTGAATCAGTATGCAGATACACATGGTTCTCGTCTGTGAACAAGACAGGCCTCCATGAGGCAAGCTCCCAGTCTACATGTGCACGCTTCGAGGCTAATCGCTCAGTTAGGTGACGATGTGATAGAGACGGACCCCTCGTTGGCTTGTAGGCAAATTTGTGGTCCTGGTCAAGCCTGTTGCGGATCGTCTGCGTCGATACCTGTACTTCGGTCGCGCTCGACGAAGATCTCCCCGCAGGTCAACTGCTGTGGAAAATGGTCGTCTACGGGTGCTGACCACCACAAATCTGTCCCACGCTGCTATAGTGGCCCGAGAGCGACCACTACAATGTACGTCTGCAATAAAATGTGTTTCCCGGTACTTTTTCCACATACTACTGACATCACTTTGGTTTACTCCGAGCATGATAGCCACCTCCCTTTGTGAATGCCGCACCTCAACCAGGCTTATCATCTGCGATCGTTGTAACGTTTTCTCAGCGGTGTGCGACGCGTATCTGACTACTTCAAATGCTCTGGCAGCACTTCCAGGCATCGGTAGTTCGACACGGTAGCAAGTTTATGCTGTCACCGTGCAACACTGCTGTCGTGATTGGCAGTACACAATAACAATGTCGGGTACTACACTGTTGGTGAACGGGATATGTTCCGGGTATAATATGACTGTCGGGTGTTAACAAATACTGTAAATACATGGTGATGCAAAACTTTATTTCTGCGCAATGTTTATACCCTTTGTGGAACAATTATATCGGAATATGCCAAACAAAGATACAAGAACATGTCATTTGTTTTTTTTAACCTTTGTCATAGCACACTGCTTTCGGTTTTGAACTTCAATTTCAAACACACGTGATTGTTTCTCTTCCAATTTAAATTGTGCCCATATCTTATTATAAATACACTACCTTTATGTTACGCAGATACATATTTACATATAATAATTTGTGTATGTTTATATAATAAATATGTAGAATTTATATATCTATATAGAACAGGCAAACGTTTATAAAAATAAAAACTACCTCTAAATAAGTCAAGGCTTTATTATCGCTTAAATATAATGTGTGAAAACATAACTGTTTTCTCTGTCTTCCGATATCATTACATATTTCGTCGTTGATCAAATGGGCAAAGTATTTGCCACGCAGATCTGTAAACTCAATTCAAATGAGTAAAGTTGTCAGAAATTTTTTTACTTCGGAGGGTTGCTGTTAACTAATTTACTTTTAGACACACACTACTGAAAATTCGTTGAAGAACACCGAGTAAACATCGTCCGATCGAAACGGGTTTTACAATACAAACTGTACGTGTATAGAGTGCACTCTGATCGTAAGTGGAAGAGCACCACTCGCCTGCACCGTAGCCATTAAAACTAGTGTCTGATCGCAGGTCGTCTGACAACACGAGAAATGCAGTTAGTTGGTTGTGCGACTCCATTGCGCGTGTATCACAGAGCGTGTCTGCAATTCCTGGAAGACGACGACGAGCACCAAATGCACAGTTAAGTGACTTTGAGCGTGGCCGTACAGTGGTACTCCAAGAGGTTGGCCGCACGTTCCGCAGAACTGCCACTCACTTGGGGCTTGACGACTCAGTGATCTATCGATGGGTGGCGGAGGGTTCCCACAGCCTACTAGCACAAACACCTCGCTGCATCTATGACAGCCTGGACGAAAGGATCGTTCAGGCCGCCCTGGCTGACATCAGTAACTGCATGTTACATCAGAGCCACTGCCCCCCCCCCCCAGGAATGACTGAATGAGCAATAAACAATCGCTTTATGAAAGTAGGTTTGCGTTCTTGTGTCTCTCTATCATGTTTACCCTGGACAACGACTCACCACCATGAACGTCTCCGGTGGTGTATGGTGACCGTGTGATGGAGAGGCGAATGGAGATTAGTGGTGTTCAGTGATGAGAGTCGTTTCTGACTTGGACTAAGTGATGGCCGTGTTTAAGTTCGTTGACGTGAGGGTGAGCGGAATATCGTGTATTCGCACTCGCCATACCGGACCCACATCTGGGATTATAGTATATGGGACCATAATCCTAATATATCTCGATAGCATCTGACATTCATTCAGAGCAGTATGATTAATGCACCGTACATACGTGACGTAGTCAATCCTGTCTTCCGACCGTATCTCGACACACTGCAGGAACCAAGCTTTCAACACGATAACGCGCGTCCCCATGTCGCTAGTGCAACACGAGTGCATTACACGGTGTACGCATGCTAGCCAGGCCCATTAGATCTCCATATATCAGCCCCATCGAGCATGTGTTAGGCATGATGGGACGGCGCCTGACATCCAGCCCAGCTCCGGCAATGCCCATTACCCAGCTACGCCAAGAAGTACAGCGAGTATGAAATGCCATACCACAGAAAGACATTCAGTGTTAGTACGACATGTTACATACCAGAATCGTGGAATGTGTGGCCGTTCGGGGTGGTTATATTTCCTACTGAGGTATCTGCTCTAAGTGTTGCATTTAATGTTCTGGTTGACCCACTGCCTTGATGTTTTTATCAGTTCGACTTTCCGCCTCCTTATTCTTGTGTACCACATTTGGGGCAGGTACATTTATTCCTGCCGAGCGTTCTTAAACGCACTTCGACTAGTGTATAACTGTTAGATAACCAAAAATATTGCGATGGTGGCACCACGATGCGCTTCGTTTTTGGATTTGCTCCTCTGTAAGGCAGTCTGCTCCTTGGCCGACTAGGTTCCCCTCCTTTTTTCTCCACTCATTTCCCAACCCTCGATTACCCCTCCTTGCCTTTCAGCTATTTTTAATTCAGGGGCTAGTTTATATAAGTTGTTACACACATTGTGCAGCATTCATTCTACGCCTTATTCTACGCCTGTGAAGAAAATCGTTGGGTTGGCGCCTACTAGAGCTAATTAATATTTTAATGTGAGCAATAATGGTAATTTTACCTGTCCTTGGACGAGGGTGCTATGAGACGCCGTTAAAATAATGTAGTTGCGTAAGCGGCTGATTATGCTGGAGCTTGTAAAACGGTAAGTCATGGTCGCAGCTTTTAATTTGTGGGTCAGTTTAGTGTTTTAGAAATAATTGCGTGGCGCAGTGTTGTGTTTGTCTTGGTCTTTGGAGCGAGTTAGATTTTTTTTAAATTCTGGTTTTGGACACCTGTCTAAATTGTAGTTTCAGCCTAACTAATTTCTTGATTTACTGTATAGTTTCAGTTGCTTTAACGTGTTTTTGTCTGCTGCCTAATAATTTATTTAAAATTTGATTGTCGCTACTGTGCTACCACGACTTACGCTTTAGGCGTAGTTTGTTGAAATGTTCTAATTTTTGTCGTAGATTATTTTATTCGATGAAGCTATGGTTAGCGTCTCCGGACTGCCTCCATCGATTCATTATTTCAACAAAATATTTTATTTCAAATTTTAACTTGTATTTTTACGTTAATGAGACCTTCCTGGGTCTGAAAGGCTGACCTGCTTTAATCAAATTGCTCAACAAAATACTTTGAATTTATCAAGTTATCAATGTTACTGTTTGTATTTTAGAAACGTTTTGATAGTGTTTGCTAGTTTTTTCAATTAAATATTTATTGTATATATTGGAGTAACGTAATACTTTTAAATAAGCAATTGCACAGCAATTTAATCTTTTGTATGAGTGTTATTATTTATTTTATAGTTATTGAACTCTCACTGTTTAGTTCAAGGTTTAAGAGGTTCGTAATTACGTTTTACAGTTATTAACTACTAAACAACAAATTAAAAGTGAATAAGGCATTTCTCGTGAATATTTTTAATTTTATTCCCCATTTTTACTTTAATCATTGTCGAAATCAACCCCCTGTACTATTGCTGAAAATATATTTCTACGATATGTAATTAATATACAACCAGAACTAAATTTTAATATTTTCTATTCCGATAGATATACGTACAAAGGCAATGCTAGTTCGTCCAGTTACACACTATTTGATGTACATTCATATCGGACATCTAAAACATGTAAAATGTACGAGGGTTATTTGGAAAGTAAGGTCCGATTTCTTATAAAACTTAAACCATTACATATTTTTTCAAAAAACATTTTTTTATTTAATTTCTCACATGTTTCTCTATTTTTCTGCATAGTTTCCATATTTGTTTAAACATTTGTCATAACGTTCTACAAGCTTTTGTATGCCTAAGTCATAGACGTCTGCCGCCTGTGAGGATAACCAGTCTGTAACTGCTTCTTTCACCTTTCATCTTCTCTAAAAATTTATCACCTTCCTTATGATATCGGTCCAAAAAATCAAGAGCACAAGCCATTCTTTTCATTTGATGTTCCTCAGCAAGCAGCCTGGGAGCCCAACGTGCGCACAATTTGTGAAATTGCAAATTTTCAGAGACAATTTTGTGCAAAGTTGTTCTTCCCACATTCGGAAATTCCAATGCTAAAGTTGAAATTGTGAATCGCCTGTCTTCAAGAATCTTTTCGTCCACGGCTTTGACCAAATCTTCTGTGATCACTGATGGTCGGCCTGATCGCGGTTCACCATGGACATTTTCCCGTCCGTCCTTGAAAGCTCTCACCCATTTACGCACTTTGCTGTCACTCATCGCATTGGAGCCATGCACTTTACTTATCTGTCGATGAACTTCCGCTGCTGAAACGTTCCTTGCTGTCAAAAACCGAATCACTGACCGTATTTAAGAGTCGGCCGGCTGATCAATTGTTTATATATTTTGAACTGACACTGTAAACAGCACACTGCAGAAATACCAATGCAAATGGCGGCGTCATTTGACGAGCAAGGCATGCCGGGAGTCGGTGCTCATGCGCGTTACAATGTCCGCGCGACATTTTATTACCTACGGCGATTCGGACCTTACTTTCCGAATAACCTTCGTATTTTAAAAATTAATAAACTTTGCATATCAGTAAAAATAATTTTCATGCGCATGTCAAAATAATACTACAATATACTTAGGTAAATGAAAACTACGCTATTATTAACCAATAAGTTGATAAAATACATAAGCTTTACTACTCGGTGAAGCTTACATATGCGAATACGAAACAATCTACTTATTATTAAATAAATTCTCATATTAGATAGTGAATGCTCACTTCGTTTCGTTAAAACTAGCGTGTTATTCTGAAATATTTATAGTAAGTCCGCCAATAAGAAACAAGTGTTTGACGTTGAAATTTCACAAATATTTGTAGTCTATCATAGTAAACTTAATTCTAGTAGTTAAAATATGCAGATAATTTATTTAGTAGTTCCTCGGATATTATTTGTAATTTTACGTGGTTTATTATTTCCATGTAGCCAACTTAATGTATAATTTTGTCAACTCATTTCTCGCAAATTTAAGTTGCTGCTGGCGTACTAGAATGACTTTAAAATTCTTGTATTATGTCTACGACGTGACATTTCACCTAAAAATTTATAAAACCTACATTTGTGAAAGAAAAACACTGCACATGTGTGAAGATCAAAAATTTCGGTCATGACCAGGTACCTTGAGAATACTACAGTATCACGGGAATTCAGTGCAAGGCTTCAAAATATTTTTAAGGATACAAACGCACGCGGGCAGGACGCAAAGGAAACCATAAACAAACGAGGTGACAGTGTTTGATTGCTCGCAGGGTATTGATATTGACCAACAGGTTGTTTTAGTCTGCTTTCAGAGCGCATTCAGGTCCCAATTTAGACGCTCCTATTTTCCATCGCGCAAACTTGGACTGGATCCAAACTGTTTAAGCTGGCACGGGNCAGGTCCCAATTTAGACGCTCCTATTTTCCATCGCGCAAACTTGGACTGGATCCAAACTGTTTAAGCTGGCACGGGAAGTTTAGTTTCCCAAGCCGGTGGCACAAAGCAGAGATTGTTTTGCTCTGCCGAAGATGACGCTCTGTAGTTCTGACACGACCTCGCCAAGGTTAACAAACGCGTTTACGACCATTGCTGCCAAGAAGCTGGCGATGTTTTACTGCTGAAAGTACTAAGAGAATTTATCATTAATCTATACCTCACTGCACAAAATCTTGCGTGCCATCNCAGGTCCCAATTTAGACGCTCCTATTTTCCATCGCGCAAACTTGGACTGGATCCAAACTGTTTAAGCTGGCACGGTAAGTTTAGTTTCCCAAGCCGGTGGCACAAAGCAGAGATTGTTTTGCTCTGCCGAAGATGACGCTCTGTAGTTCTGACACGACCTCGCCAAGGTTAACAAACGCGTTTACGACCATTGCTGCCAAGAAGCTGGTGNAGGTTAACAAACGCGTTTACGACCATTGCTGCCAAGAAGCTGGCGATGTTTTACTGCTGAAAGTACTAAGAGAATTTATCATTAATCTATACCTCACTGCACAAAATCTTGCGTACCATCTTAAAGGAAAACAATTACAACAGGTTTCGTAACGATCCGACATAAATAACTGAGAAAAAGTTTTGGTTTAATCAAATCAAGTTTGTTTTGCGTAAACAAATTAATTGTTTGTTTAGGAGCAGTTATATATTTTCGTTGAAACCAAATTATTTTGTTGTTATTTTTTGGTTGCCCCAAACAAAGATGAAGTTGGTAATAATAAGGATTTTTTTGGGTCAACGTACATTATACAGTTTCGGTTAATATAAAAAACTGCAAGCCTGACCTAGATTCGAACCTAAATAAGCTGCGCCATAGTGCTACACCTTAAGCAACCTCATGTTAAGTTATTAGACAGAAAACTGTAATTTATTTAAAATAAATACATTTTAAATACTAGACGACCTGCGCAAATAAATATTTTAGGTTAACAGCTTTACTTCTAAGATTCAACTTGAACTTGTTTTATTAGGATATTTGTACTATTATTAAGAATCAAAAAACGCACTAGAAAACATTATTTCTGTCGTAATTGTAACAAAAAATTAAAATAAACTCCCGAGCTGTATTTTCTAAAGACGTCAATCAAATGAGTAACCATACAATTATATAAAGTTGATTAGACAAAATATTTGGTGAACAGTTGAATTTATTTTGACCCAACACAGATGTTTGGTTTATTCAAACAATTACAAATGCCATGTGTTTTTTAGATGAACAAAATTAAGTTATTGCTTTTGAATTTTTGTTCACTCAACAAAATATTTATATGGGCAGCAAAATATATTTTTAGCGATATACAAATAAATATGTTGTTAGCTGGAACAGCCCTTTTTCTCAGTATAGTGTCGCGAATAAGACATTTTGTAGCGGCAAAAAATTCTTTGTTCAAGTTTTATCACATGTAACTAAACGTATTATTTTGTGGAAAAGTTGTAACGATATGTTTGCTTACACAAAATTATGCCTTAATAAACTGACACAACGAAATATTTTTTTGAGACAATCATAATGGTTTTAAATAAATTATTTGGTGATGTGACCAAATTTAATTTATTTGGAGGAACAAAGGCTTGGTTGTACCAACAAACTATCTTTTACCCAAAACCAACACCACNACCAAATTTAATTTATTTGGAGGAACAAAGGCTTGGTTGTACCAACAAACTATCTTTTACCCAAAACCAACACCACGCAAACAAATATATTTGCTATTAAGAAATAATTATTTTTTTCAGTGTACTACGTTAAAGTTATCACGATCCAATTGTGACAGTTGTTGAAAGTGTTATTGCAATTTATCGAAAAGTGTTTATTCTATAGAATAAAAAAATCACAGACAAATAAAAAGCATACCGTCAACTGTATTTAAATGTTCACACCTAACAAAAAAATTAAATATTGATCTCATAAATCAACATAGCATTTCCTCAACGGCATAGCGACCGAAAGAAATTTAACATTTATTTTTTTATTCGTTTGAATATAATATGTTCTTCTCTAACCTGAACAAGCCTACATGCCATCCCACACCAATAGAACATTATATATATATATATATATATTATATATTCAGAATTTTTTGAGCAGTCAAAATGTGTCAATACAAGCTGTTTATATTATGTAATGTCCAGTATGTAATGTTTGTGTTCCAACACTATTCCGCAAAGGGAAATTCNAATACAAGCTGTTTATATTATGTAATGTCCAGTATGTAATGTTTGTGTTCCAACACTATTCCGCAAAGGGAAATTCAATTGTAAACAACTGCATTTTGAGTAAAACGCCTAAATGTTACTGCTTCTGTGATAATAAAAAAAATTCATTTCGTATTCTAATATATTATTTATGCCATAACTCATTGTGCCTGTTGTTATCCATGAGATATTAGTGCCTACGCTTCTTCATCAAGGTTAATTGTGAAAAAAGGATTTAATCAATTGCGACTTACAAATTACCACAATCGGTTAAGTGCTATTTAACCTTCATGAAATTACTTGACCAATTTCGCTCATTAAACAGTTAACTGTACAAAAGTTTCTTTAACCACTAAAGGTCACAAATTGTATACGCACTTCTTCAATTTCTGTAAATTTTTCCATTATATTTGGAGGGGAAAAAACAATATTCAGTTATTAAAATGTAACTTCATTGCTGCATCTTTTAGTTTGGTAATCTATTGGCTGCTAAATATTTTTTGCAATTTTTATATTAAAATTTTATGACAAACTATGTCGGTATTTACTACATAATAAACGCATTAAACGCTTTTATTACCTATATCTGTTGCCATAGTAAGTTTCTGTGCATAACCAAAATAATAGGGCATAAAATTTTTCGAGGTAAAAGTGAAACCCTATTTTATCAAACTCGACACTGAGTTAAAGGTTTGGAAGGACACGCGTTCTTTTAAGATTTTTAAAATGTATGATATTTATTTTATTTTGACTGACTACCGTAATTATTTTCATAAATGCAAACGAAATATTCAGCATGTAAAATTTACGTGATTTTATTACTTTCTTTAGCCGTATCAGACTACAATATTAGAAAAAAATTACATTTGTATGAGGTATATTTGTCCAGCGTGTCCAATACTATAATCAACTTCCCAACCGAATGCACTAAAAACCATTATTTCCACGTAAATTACAACCATTCCCAGTAGATGTAATTATTTTATTTATCGATTGGCCGTTACTTCCGGAACGTTCATCTTAACTTTCAACTAACCTACTGAGAATTAATATTAAAATACCTGACAAAAGTATTTTATTTCAGTTTTATCAACAATGACGTTTACAAATCCCGTACCACCTTTATCTTTACATATTAATTTTTCACCGTGTTCATTGAAAACAAACACACATTTTGAAATAGAGTTTTGTTGTATAACTACATTTGTAAAAGTGTATTAAAATACATGGCTTCAGAAATATTGATAAAAGCGTTTTGAATATTAGATTTATTTTATTTTTTTTTACTACAAAGATCCGATGAGGACTAAACGAGGCGAGAAAAGAGGAACGGGGGAATGCAAGGGCTGGAGAAACGGAAGTTCCCGAGTAAATCCGTCGACCAGCGGCATCGTCCGGCACAATACCCACATGTGAATATCCGGGAGCAACCCTGCCGGGAATCGAACCCAAATTGTCTAGGTGGGAGGCGAGTNTATTAAAATACCTGACAAAAGTATTTTATTTCAGTTTTATCAACAATGACGTTTACAAATCCCGTACCACCTTTATCTTTACATATTAATTTTTCACCGTTTTCATTGAAAACAAACACACATTTTGAAATAGAGTTTTGTTGTATAACTACATTTGTAAAAGTGTATTAAAATACATGGCTTCAGAAATATTGATAAAAGCGTTTTGAATATTAGATTTATTTAATTTTTTTTTACTACGAAGATCCGATGAGGACTAAACGAGGCGAGAAAATAGGAACGGGGGAATGAAAGGGCTGGAGAAACGGAAGTTCCCGAGTAAATCCGTCGACCAGCGGCATCGTCCGGCACAATACCCACATGTGAATATCCGGGAGCAACCCTGCCGGGAATCGAACCCAAATTGTCTAGGTGGGAGGCGAGTAGTCTGACCACTACACAACCACGGTTCCCGCGTGAAGTGAGGTAAAGATGGAGCAGCGATGGAATGCAATGGTGGTGGGGAAGAAAGTATCGTGAGAAAACACCGGTTGTATGCAATGTTTAGGAATACGAAACCTCAGATCTTACTCCGCCGGAGTTCGAACACAGTTCGTGTTCGGAAGCGAATGATCCGCCAGTAACACCACTGCAGCCCTAGGTCAACGTGTATCCATTTCCAAAATTGTAGGATGATAGCTAAATGCAATGCGAAAATGGACTTAACTGTGCCGTAATTAAAAAAAATCATCTTATCAGGTGTACAATCTTACTTCCGCCGTTTTTTCCCAACATTTGAGGCTTTATTGTTTAAATGTGATTACATATTTATGATTAAAAGTGCTGTCCATCGCTAGCCACTACTTTGTCACATCTTTCTGGCAATTTTCGTATACCATCAAGAAAAAACTATGCGTCTTCTGAGGGGACCCACGAATCGATCCATTTTTTGACTGCTTCATACGAGCGGAAATGCTGATCGGCCAGGCCGTGATCCATCGATCGAAACAAATGGTAGTCGGCGGGTGAGTTAAAGACCTCCCATTTCAGCGTTGTCACGTATGTCTTGATCGGTCTTGCGACATGTGGCCGAGCATTGTCATGCTGGAGGATAACTTTGTCGTGTCTCTCTTTGTACTGTGGCCGTTTCTCCTTCAAAGCTCGGCTCAAACGCATTAATTGCGTTCAATACCGATCCCCTGTGATGGTTTCACTCGGTTTCACCAGCTCATGAGATACCACACCGAGGTGACCTTGGTGCCGTGCATATTCGGTCTGGCCGTTGACGTGGAGGCATGTCCGGGCATTCCCCATGGTTTTCTGCATTTGAGATAATCGTAGTGGACCCATTGTTCATCGCCGGTCACAATGCGATGTTGAAACCCCTTCTGATTCTGTCTTTGAAGCAGCTGTTCACAAGCAAAGAAACGCCGTTCAACATCTGTCGGTTGCAACTCTTACGGAACCCAATTTCCTTGCTTCTGAATCATTCCCATGGCTTTGAGGCGTTTTGAAATGGCCTGTTGCGTCACTCCCAANGAACCCAATTTCCTTGCTTCTGAATCATTCCCATGGCTTTGAGGCGTTTTGAAATGGCCTGTTGCGTCACTCCCAATGATTCTGCCAATTCTTATTGCGTTTGGCACGAGTCTTCATCAAGTAATGCCTCAATTTCGGAATCTTCGAAACATTTCTCTCTTCCACCACCATGCCAGTCCTAGACGTCACAATCACCACTCTTAAAGCGTTGAAACCACTCACGACGCGTTCATTCACTAAGAGCAGTCTCACTATACGTTTTCTTGAAATGGAAGAAGAAAATCAACAATTCCTGCACATGCCGAGCATTTGGCTCGAAAACTAACATCATCGCTCGAGAATAAATTTATAATGCAAAAACCAAATTCACTAATGTGGCGATGTTGTTATGTTGACAGATGTCCAAGCTTATTGTGTGACATTATTGATCTACATATTTCCACCAGCACTTACCGCTGCAGCCATCGATCGACAAACGGCGGAAGCAAAGTTGTACACCTGATTCGTTCCCGAGATTTGTGTAAAAGTGCGGTCAACGCTGGCCACAATACGGCGCTGTAAAAGCAATATAAAGCTGCAATGTGCAGAACTGAACAAAGGTTGCGTCTTCCTGATGTGCAGTTGGTAAGTATACGAATGCAGTGGTTGAGAGGACACATCGACGATTTTATACGTGAAGAATTCTCAGACCACTGAAGAAAAAGCNCTAACGCTACAATGTGCAGAACAGAACAAAGGTTGCGTGTTCCTGATGTGCAGTTGGTAAGTATACGAATGCAGTGGTTGAGAGGACACATCGACGATTTTATACGGGAAGAATTNTTCCTGATGTGCAGTTGGTAAGTATACGAATGCAGTGGTTGAGAGGACACATCGACGATTTTATACGTGAAGAATTCTCAGACCACTGAAGAAAAAGCCAACATCAGATGGTGCCCAAGCCTTGCACGTTCCAGTGAGTGTGATTCTCATGGCATGACTGAGGTTTCAACAAGTCGTAACTATCAGTCTATACTCGAGTAGTGGCTATGCAAAGCCTATAGAGCCACGAGAGGGTCGTTGTTTGGACCTAACTGCCACACATCTCAGTAAGATCACAGCAGACGACGTTGCAATAGAGCAGAAATCAGCCACAGGGGGCGAAAATTGCGTTTCTGACATGGGCGTGCTTTAGTTCGGAAGCCTGCCTGTACGTACCATCACACACGAGATTGTAATCACGCCATTGGGCACCGGATTGCCGCAATCGGGAAGATACTGCCCAAGCGTTTTGTTTGGAAGAAAATCGTCCGCCAGGCCGAGAGCAGTGCAAGTTTGCGCAGCGCTGCGACAATGGTACGTGACGCTCCGGGGCATCATGCGCAATTCTTCGACACATCGTGCGATGTCTTTCTCTGCACGGTACTGGCCCAGCAAGATGGACAGAGATGTCGCCAAGAAGATCGAAGTATGACCGCTGCAACCTGGTTAAACTTCATCAGCCTTCGGTATCCATATTAAGATCGGGCTCTTTCATCTAGTGCAGACTCACCTATGAAATTTTATGTAAGTTAAACATAATAATAAGAACATGGAAACTCTCCTTACCTTTATTATGAAGGTGCGAGTGTAAATGTCGGTTTGTTTAAATGTNATAATAATAACAACATGGAAACTCTCCTTACCTTTATTATGAAGGTGCGAGTGTAAATGTCGGTTTGTTTAAATGCGAATATGATAATATTCATCTCATGAATTGTTGGCGTTTAAATTTGACGAAATATTTACCTTTTGATTCTTTTAGAACGAATTTGCTGATTCATGAATAAAAAATAACAGTTTTTTGGAACTNACGAAATATTTACCTTTTGATTCTTTTAGAACGAATTTGCTGATTCATGAATAAAAAATAACAGTTTTTTGGAACTAGTGATGACTAATGAACTTATATAGAAATTTTAAGTGCAATGTTCGACATTTTGACTGTAACACGTGGATATAAATTGTAAAATGTGATTCAGGGGAAGAAAAGGCATAGTGTTAAACATTACCACCACATTAATAAGATGTTATAAAGTATATTCTAAACCCTCTCTAAATTATATAGAATAATCTCGCTCTTTAAGTGGTTCGGCTCTCAAGACCTCGATATGTAGAGCCACCCAAATCACTCCACTCTACTTTATGTGGTTATACCATCAAACCACCCCTCAAACATTAAAGGATTAATAACAAGATCACAATATAATATTTTCGTCACCATATAACAATTTATAGGTATACTGTATACCGAAGCTTGAATATAGTGATACAGCATGCCCAGGGATCTGTGAGATGCATCCAATTGACTGCTGCGAACAAAATTTCCAGTTTAATATAGAGCAGGAGATATCGACAAAGAACAATTGGAAATTGGGGATGAGTTTTATTTATGGATGACTACAAGTTCTGTCATCGCAAATATGCCAAATGTAGTTCAAATATGGCGATAAAAGAGGTGAACGTAAAATAATGCTGAGGGAGGTGATATATTTTCAGTATGGATCTTAAATATATTATCCTCCATTTGGTTTTTTTTTGCCAGGTTTTCAAAAGCGTTATTCTGGAAGAGCACATCAGGCTTTCAGAGAATACAATGCGTTTCCATTTACTGTTTAAGATTGACTTCGCCTTTACACATCGGGTTTCACTGGAGGACGACTGCCTGGAAATGGAGGAAAACAACTGTTTGGAACCCGATCTCGGCTTTACGGAACTTTTAAGATTCACTCGGGAGTCGTCCTGCGTAACGTCTAGTGTCTTCACTAACCATCCAGAATCGTCGTGTAGCTTTGATGCATAAATAGGAATCTNTCGTCCTGCGTAACGTCTAGTGTCTTCACTAACCATCCAGAATCGTCGTGTAGCTTTGATGCATAAATAGGAATCTATACTACAAGATTGAACGAGATGGCGCATAGAACACTCATTTGGGAGTCACGGATTCTTTTTCCGGTCCAGCAATCCTAATTTCTGTTTTCCTTGGCTGTGCGATATCACTGCAAGTGAATGCTGGGATGGTTCCGTACTACAGACCCTGACCGATTCCTTCCCCATTCCTGCATATATAAGCAACTTGCTCCGTGTCTAATGACCCCACTATCGACGAGAATTTAAGCTCAGCCAACCTACCATACCACAAGAAGGGTTCTGCAATCTTGTAAATATCATGGGAGCCCATTTGCACTACTTGTGTCGCTGCCTGGGTCGAATAAATGTCACAATGGCTGTGTACCACTTTACCCCAGATTGGTTGAGTCGTTTGAGTCATGTTGAACGTTATAACTTCTATTATGACCAGGACTACATCTGAGAATAACGTGAGAAAAAATATGTTACGAATGCCTTCGGATGTTCTGTTCAAATGAACTGATACAGTTTTTTTGCTCCTTATATTGGCGGAAACGTAATACATTAGACCACAGTCTTCACAAATGTAGGTGTTAAGATAGCCGGATATGGAACAACAATGGAATACAACTATGGATAAAACGAAAGTACTCTTAGGAAAGATGTAGGCCTGCAGCAACGCCCGCCGTGTTTCCGGCATAATAATATTTGTTTGTGAACAGCCGTGTATCAAAACATGTTTACCATCTTCGGAGATGAGTGGTATGAGCAACCACTACACCACGCGACCTCACTTACTGGTTGGAAGGTTATTTGTCCGTAGAAGAGAAAGTTTGAAGAATAACATATTTTATCAACATTTCCTTCAAGTTTATTTACCTGCCTACTAATGTGTAACACCCACTTTCGCCCTGATGATAGTGGTGATGTAGAATGTCATGGAGTCCACAGGGCATCGGAAGAGGTAAGGAGCCATATTGTTTCATGCATGGTGCGCACATCTCTCACTACTTCATCCCGGATGTGTTCAGTAGGATTACGGTCGGGTGACCTCGGGGGCCAGGCGAGATTCCTCAAATAGGTGGAATGTTCATCCACCTACACAGTAACAATTGGAGGGTGTTAGACCAGTGCATTGTCGTTCTGTGTGTACGGGTGATTTGAGTGCAGAAATAGGTGAACATGATCTGTCAGCAGAATCTTGTATTGTTCGTCGGTGAGGAACGATGGCATATAGCCTATACAAGGGGACAATTAAATCGCACGTAAACAGTTCCCATACGAGGACACAATCACCACCGGCCTCAACTGCTTCTGCTGACACGAGGGATCCATCTCTTGGTGTGCTTGGCGACGCACCCGTACCCTGTTATCGGCCTATACCGTGTATTTCAGCTCATCTGTCCAGGCGACCTTTTAAATGCGCCGAGGGTCTACTGGCGGTGTCCCCACACTCAAGTAAATTTTTGAGCCTTGTGGTGTGCGGTGAACAGAGGCACCCTAGTGGGGCGGTTGCTTTTGAACTCCACAGCAATGAGGTACTTATAAATGGTATGACTGCTCACAGGTCGTTGTGGTCTTGCATTGAAATGGTGAGTGCTCTGCTGCACTTTGGCCTGTCTATCCACTGTTGCCCACCAAGATAGCCGATGGCGACCTTTGTCATCGATATGTTGTACGCCATGGCAGCTGTCCCTGGCGGCAGTGTTTTTAAACGATTCCGTGAACTCACGGTACACTGTTGAAACTGTGGTCCATGGAAATCCCAATGTCTGCACGACGTCAAAAATGGTGTCCCATACATCTGGCCACGACCGAATGCGCCAAGATCTTGTTTCTATCCTCATTCTGTGCTCGGCTGTTTCTCAGTTGGTCAGTATAAAATCTTACGAAGTCCCAGTTATGCGTGGCGGGACATTATTACATTTGACGGGGCGATCACAGTTCAATTTTGCCAACACGGCAGGTGTGTTTAATTCAACTGATCATGAGTGCATGTCAATGGGTAATAGCCGAAGAGATATTATAAAGTTCTGTCTAGGACATTCATACGCCCTAAAAATGAACGACAATTCCCTGATTCGTGAGATACGTTGCAATATACATATGAAACTCCAAAACGTTAATATACCTTCGAAATCGTTTTGAGTGAGAATTAAAGCGCTTAAATTGTATGTATACAACACAGTACTTACGTAACGCTGTCGTAGCCATAATATCTAAACAATTTAAGACACATTTTTTTGCAGTAGTTTCTTTTGTGAACAGGTCGAACCTAGACTGTATGCCTAAATTCATTTGACGGAAAATGTTGTAGAACGAAATCTCGGAGCATTTTACGCCACGCTTTTGCGTATCCCAACATTATTGAACTTGTGTGTCAATGTTGCATAAAACTGAACTTAATGATGGTATAAAATTGGGCTTATTAATTATCTCGCTTGTAGATTGAATGGCAAGTCCAGGAGCTGGAATCGCAATATAACTTAACCTAAATTTTACACCTAAAAATGTCTCCACAAATATAGCTCGCTGGGGTTTGTAACCCTATACCTCAGGGTTACGACGTTACACACTTCGGCTATGTAGAATATGCTGTACCTACGGATAAAAAGTGTGAATAATAATGAATATTTATGCTAATTATTTTATAGAAGATGGTGTTTACAAAATAAACCTTGTATAGTTTTGAATATCACTTTTTTTCGTGGAGATATTGTAAACAGTGTATTGCGAAAGTATTTGATAATCTAAGGAATTAAAACTGAGTGATTGAAGAGATTTGGACGGCTCTTAACATCGAGGTCTTAAGAGCCGATCAAAAGTATTAAAAAAATAATTATTTTACTATAATAAATAAAAATAAAGTATTTGCTGATATTTCGTTATTTCGTTAGTGATTTTAGATTAATAAAGAAGTATTTGTATTCGGACGAATTTTCCAAAATTTAATTTAGAAATAACCTTTTCCAGTATTTACACTGGCCCGCGAGACAAACGTCAAATACTCTCCGGTATGTCGGCCTACTGAGGTTAGTTGAGGGTTGGGGATTGGCGAGTCGAATATCGAGGGTCAAACATTGACANCGGTATGTCGGCCTACTGAGGTTAGTTGAGGGTTGGGGATTGGCGAGTCGAATATCGAGGGTCAAACATTGACATCTCGCAACTGACATTTTTCTCAAGAAATCGATTTTAATGTTAAAATATACAGAAAAATATATCTAACTTTCTGTCAAGCAGATATAAAATTTTTCTTCTTCTCGAAAGCACACTATAGTTAACTCGTATCTCAATGANGGGTAATAGCCGAAGAGATATTATAAGGTTCTGTCTAGGACATTCATACGCCCTAAAAATGAACGACAATTCCCTAATTCGTGAGATATGTTGCAATATACATAATGAAACTCCAAAACGTTAATATACCTTCGAAATCGTTTTGACTGAGAATTAAAGCGCTTAAATTGTATGTATAGAACACAGTACTTACGTAACGCTGTCGTAGCCATAATATCTAAACAATTTAAGACACATTTTTTTGCAGTAGTTTCTTTTGTGAACAGGTCGAACCTAGACTGTATGCCTAAATTTATTTTACGGAAAATGTTGTAGAACGAAATCTCGGAGCATTTTACGCCACGCTTTTGCGTATCCCAACATTATTGAACTTGTGTGTCAATGTTGCATAAAACTGAACTTAATGATGGTATAAAATTGGGCTTATTAATTATCTCGCTTGTAGATTGAATGGCAAGTCCAGGAGCTGGAATCGCAATATAACTTAACCTAAATTTTACACCTAAAAATGTCTCCACAAATATAGCTCGCTGGGGTTTGTAACCCTATACCTCAGGGTTACGACGTTACACACTTCGGCTATGTAGAATATGCTGTACCTACGGATAAAATGTGTGAAGAATAATGAATATTTATGTTAATTATTTTATAGAAGATGGTGTTTACAAAATAAACCTTGTATAGTTTTGAATATCACTTTTTTTCTTGGAGTTATTGTAAACAGTGTATTGCGAAAGTATTTGATAATCTAAGGAATTAAAACTGAGTGATTGAAGAGATTTGGACGGCTCTTAACATCGAGGTCTTAAGAGCCGTTCGAAAGTATTAAAAAAATAATTATTTTACTATAATAAATAAAAATAAAGTATTTGCTAATATTTTGTTATTTCGTTAGTGATTTTAGATTAATAAAGAAGTATTTGTATTCCGACGAATTTTCCAAAATTTAATTTAGAAATAACCTTCTCCAGTATTTACACTGGCCCGCGAGACAAACGTCAAATACTTTCCGGTATGTCGGCCTACTGAGGTTAGTTGAGGGTTGGGGATTGGCGAGTCGAATATCGAGGGTCAAACATTGACATGTCGCAACTGACATTTTTCTCAAGAAATCGATTTTAATGTTAAAATATACAGAAAAAAATTTCTAACTTTCTGTCAAGCAGATATAAAATTTTTCTTCTTCTCGAAAGCACACTATAGTTAACTCGTATCTCAATGACGAACATATTGAAAATGGATACATCGTGTCATCCCATTGTGCAATCTGGATGTGATACAGTCACTGGATGGTGCAAAAACGGTAGATAACCAAAAAGTCGATTAATTTAGAATAATAATATTTAATGGTATTTTTAAGTATTCTAATAAAGTAGGCTACAATAACGTAGTTAATTTCTAAATATCTAAGACTTTGTGGGGTAGCTCCAAGATTTTCGCAGGTGGGAATCGTGCCGGACGATGCCGCTGGTCGGTGGGTTTTCTCGGGTATCTCCCGTTCCCCCTGCTCCATTCTCACATCGCTTCACCCTTATCGGCTCTCAAGTACTCGATGTTAAGAGCAGCCCAAATCACTTCACTCTATCGCATGAATTCATATAAGATTTCAGTAGAAAAGAATACATGAAGTATAAGTCAATTCGGCCAGGGAATAAATTACATGACACTACAGTAAGTGATATCGAGGAAATTAAGTACATGGCACATACAATCATCCAATTCAAGCTTGATTTGATGCACCATTTATTGAAAATAAATTTGATGTTATTATTGTCATTGCCTTAACCAATCTGCAGGACCATTGTGCATCAAGAAACAGAGGTGATATAACCTCCATCAGTTGAAACACGTAATTCCAATATACTGCCATACTTACTTTGATTCTCTGCCTCATAATAATTGCTTACAACGAATATTTAAGTGTAATTAACTGTATAGTATTATAAACATATTAGGTAAGGCGGATAACTTAAAGTAATATACACAATCGAATAACATTCTTATGACCACCTGCTAGTATCCAGAACAAGCGCCCTCCGCAGCACGGACAGCAGTCAGACGAGCTGGCAGTGACTGTCAGGTTCTGATAGGTACCACGAATATCTGGAGTCATACTGTCTGCAGTGCGTCCCACAACTGTTGAAGAGTGCGTGGTAGAGGAGACAGACGGTGAACACTACCATCGAGGTGGTACCACAGATGTTCAATTGGATTAAGATCGGGATTTTTTTGGGGCAAGGGAAAACTTTGAAATCTTGATCGTGCTCTTCCAGCCACGTGCGGACACTTCTAGCAATGTGGCAAAGAGCTTTATCGTGCTGGAAGATCCCTTCCTCCCAAGGAAAGACAATCATGTACGGGTGGACATGATCGCCGAGGATGGATTCATAACCATATCGATCAAGAGTGCCTTCCACATGGATGATGGGTCCTAGAGAATACCACGAGAACGTTCCCCAGACCATAACATTGCCCCCATCGTCTTGTGTTAGTGCAGCAATGGATGCAGGGTGTCTGTTCTCCGACGCTTCATACCGGACACGCTGACGTCCATCCGNCACGAGAACGTTCCCCAGACCATAACATTGCCCCCATCGTCTTGTGTTAGTGCAGCAATGGATGCAGGGTGTCTGTTCTCCGACGCTTCATACCGGACACGCTGACGTCCATCCGTTCTATGCAGCTGAAAATGTGATTCGTCGGAGGATACCCATCGCCAATCAGCAGCGGTCCAGCCGCCATATTGTCGAGCAAATTCCGGTCGTTTTCGTCGATGCTACTGTGTTAGCATAGGTGCAGTCACCCTCCGTCTACTCCGGAGCCCCATTCGCAAAAGGGTTCGCTGAACTGTTGCGGTAGACACATGTCTGGATGTCCCCTAGTTCATTTGGATGGCGATCTGTTCTACTGTAGCCTGTCAGTTGGCCTTCACGCACCGTCGTAGTCAACGTTCATCTCGACTTCAATGGCGCGGGGAATTCCACAGTTTCCACGACGGTTATTCCCAATGGTGTCATTCGTCCACTCACGATACATTTTTACTACAGAGACACGTGAACAGTTCACAAATGCCACTGTTTCCAAAATGACTCCCCCCTTTGGCCAGAAATACGATGATCATCCCTTTCTGCAACTCAGTTAAATCGCTTCCCTTAACCATGCCCACAGGAAGCGCAATGTGTACAGCCTGCCTGTCAGTCGCATTAAATACCCGCTTCACAAGCTCACGTNAACCATGCCCACAGGAAGCGCAATGTGTACAGCCTGCCTGTCAGTCGCATTAAATACCCGCTTCACAAGCTCACGTTATGGGCCATACGTCATGGGATACGCGTTGCAGATGGCACTTCTGGCAAGTGGTCATAATAATGTGATTCGACTGTGTAAATTATAATCCTTGTATTCTTAATAAAAATTGCAGTGTTTCCTTTGATTAAATTGTATTTTTTATCCTGATATTGCTATTTTTATACATAAAGTTGTCGCGGGCAGGTTTATGGATTATAGAACAACGTTAGCTCACCACCATCCCCCCCCCTCACACCACCCCCTGCCTAGCGCACTTTGCTGGCGCCTTCATGGCGGCACGTGGAACCACAGGCAGGTGGAAAATTTCGGGACACGTGGAGCTGAAGCGAAGGCCTCCCCCACACACCCCCTTCATCTTCGTACGTCTCTAGCCGCCGGGAGCTCTGTTGAGAGTGCAGGGCTATCTTGAGTCATCAGCAAATAATCCGGTGTAGTTCGCCTGAACGCAGTAAATACGCACCACGGAAGTATCGCTGACGACAGTAGGTATTATCCCC
>NQII01000147.1:1429824-1463095 GCA_002778355.1 Clitarchus hookeri
CACGCACTTTATAGTCGGTGCCTGGGGGACATTAACTCTGACCATATAAGCCACCATGTCTTCTACAGTGGCGGTACCTGCGTTGAGTTAATTTCGCGCCCAACTGTGGGGCCTACCTCAAGTTAAAGTAGCGCCTGGACGTAGGGCGCAACGCTATTCAATTAACCCAAAACGAGATGAGTTAATTTACTACCCAACGTGAGGCCTAGAGAAGCCTGCAGTAATATACCTCAAGTTCAATTGACTGCCTATCATGAGGCCCAGTATAACAGGAATAAACTCACTCGAGCTGCGTCAAAGTGTATCTTTTATGTATAGGTAAATAGAAATCATAGCAACAATATATGTCTTGAAAAGTATAGTCAAAATAAAAAGAAACTATGTGCAGCACTGAAATTGTTTTCTCGTATCTGCTATATAATGGGAGTAAAAGAAAATTGACACCTCGCATAGCATATATTTATTAATTTTATAATAACAAGAAACCTGTGGCATATTAACTATCTAACTATTTAATAGCATCATTATTATTACAGTTATAAATATTTTCATGTTATTTATACAATATAATGAAAATTAAATAATCGGTTTAATCCTTTTACTGTAAAATACTACTTTTCGTTATTGCGAGGTGTCAATATTTGACCCTCGATATGGTGCTGGTGACAGGCGTCAAAGCTTGTGTGAAATAAAAAGAGATTACCAGTTTTTTTTCATTGACATTAACGGTTTGCACCAGTAAGTTGCCGGGGCCGCAGTATACGCAGCTTTTTTATGATTCAAAAGTGCAGTTATTTTTCATGATGTTTCAAACTCTACATCTTTACATACCTACCTGTAAAAACATTTCCAGATATATTTGAATCTAACATTATAAAAATAGTTTTAGGAAAAGTTTTTCAATTCTTTATTTAAAAAAGTCTACGTTTAAAAACTGGCCGATCTTCATTACCTAAAAATAAATTGTTTTGTACTTCTTGGAAAAAAATTAAAAAATCAGAACATAAAGTTCAGAAATAACTAGCAGACTACTTTCCTCAAGGTTATGTTTTAGGTTATGGCTATATACTAACTGAAATTAAAGTACTACAATAAATATATATTTAATATACTGTGTCTACAAGAAGCAGATTTTTCCTGCCGTCTGTAGCTTGGATTTTAGAACAAATTTTATTGATATGGTAGATCAATTAAAGCGCAGATTTAGGAAAATATGGCTTCCATTTGCATTCAAATCCTTAGTATTCAGACCAACAAATTATTGAATACATATTATTTATTAACTTTTCATATTATTAAAAATACTCTCTAAATTTGTCTTAGAATTAGAAGTGCATTAAAACGAGTGTATCCATATTGACGTACATGCTTCACGTTTACACCTACACCCTTTCTCTCTTTTCTCCTATCCTGTCCTATCCTCTGCTTTCTTTTTTTTACCAATGCAGCATTACAATTTTCCATGTTAAGTAGCCTAAGAAAACAGATGGGGAAATAGAATTCAAGTAAGAATCTGAGTATTGATATTGCAGACTCTTATTTAATTATGTCATCTAAAATACCCCTTTGTAAAATATCTTAAGGTCTTTTAGAAATGGAAATTATTCTAACCGTGAATATAAATACGATGTGACGGGCGGCAATAGAAGTAACAGATCCTGAATTCACTAAAAGGCTACCAATATACAATCACGTATTGCGTTTTGTAAGAATACTCTTAGTTGTAATTAGAAGGATGTGCTAAATTGCAAAAAATATATATATATCATAATGGGGAACAGTTATACATTTTTGGAATTAATTCAGCGACAAGTATTTTACGAAGATATAAAATCACGTGATTAAAATATTGCTACTAACTGTTAAAGTTGGACTAGTACCGAATAATCACATTAGAAGGACTCTGATAAATTAATATAATCGTACATTAAGAAATAACAAAATAAATTATTTTCATCGGTTCACTTTTCAACATGTTGTCACGAATTGCCTGCATAAATGTTACAATTGCCAACACAAACTGTGAGGTATATGTGGAATTTCAACAATAATTTCCATTTTAAGATCAAGCTGGTATAAAAACCTTTTCCGCTAATATATTCTTGAAAGACATTTTCCAAAGCTAATAAACAACGTTGTATATTATACTCCTAAACCCCAGGCCCTATTTACAATTTAAAAATAATTTCATGTAAGCTGCTTTCCAAAAGTGAATCTTTGTATTATTGTCTCACCTTGGGAATTGGCGTCTTGTAGTTTTGTGAGGTGTGTTATGTCAGTTAATAAGTTTTCCGCTTGATGACTGTACCAGCATTGAGAGGTGATATTAATATGGCACTTACAAAAACCAATAACCATTCAGAAGTTCAAAATACGGAAAAATCTGTGATGGTGATCGTTCGCAAAAATACTTTGTTTCAAGGTTGTCTCTAAACCTCTATGTATACCTAATATGGGATAATTCTTTCGCAGTTTTACGCAGGCGACTCGTGTACGTTCTGTGTTAGAGCAAAAGACGTTTCATTCCGCCAGTCAAACTAGGAAACAGTACCTCTTATATACTGCAGCCAGTGAGGAAAGAAATGTTGCAAACACGTGCATAGGACTTCGAAACCTTAACGCCACGCTTCCCGACAGTTTCGCAATAATCACCATGTCTAGAAATATCAGCAAATTGTCAAGCCAAATATCGTGTATTTTGAAACATAACTGCAGTTAACAGTTTCAAAAAAAATCCTTAATGATTTTCTGCGTAAAAAATACAAAGAATCTATTGTAAAATAATGTACAATGAAATGTAATCGTCAGCTGTGCTATGGTTAGTAAAACCGACGTACAGTAAGTTTGCATGAAACTGTTGTTTGTGTCCGTTAGTGAATTCTTGACTNAATTCTTGAATATAACCTTGTAGAATTTCCCATTCATTTCTTAGGTAATAAAGAAATAGTTTTAAAACTGTTATAAAAATTATATTATTTATTACATTAAAATTGACAGTAACTTTTACTGCACTTGTGAAAGAAATATATCAGCAACATAGCAACGGAAATTAGCTCAAGAAAAAATGCATAACGTAATTTGAAAATGATCGTTTAATACAATTATTAAATCTGGGAGGATAATGTTCTCACATGTGTTTATATTTAAAATATTTTGTATCTTTGGCGTGTATTCAATATAAGAACACGGTTACCAGACCCGCGATAACTTCCATAAGACAAAGGGAAGTAAAAATCCCACGTGACCCACGATTTCAATTTAATTAATGTCATGTAAGTATTTAAGTTGTCTTCCGAATCGCCTTTGAATGCAGTGCGTAGGAGACGTGTGAAAGCACGCACCAAACAAATCGCAAGGGCATCTCCCTTACAAGCAAAGCGTGGAGCCACGAGCTACAGAGCGCCACAGCCCACGAATGTGAGCAGCTTTGGAGCAAATTGTCGGTGGGCTTCCAGCGTGCACTGGCCATTACTGATTGTACGCATGCGTGACAGTGACTCACTGCAGTTCAGCCGCTCACGGACCAAGAGGGAAGAGGGGGCAATTTAGTAACACCGCTGGAACGAAAGCAACCAGTTAAAGGTCGACTACAAGCGGTAGCGCTCTGAGCTCATCATGAGAGGAAATTTCCATTCACTATTNGTCTACGCCAAGTGTTTCACGAAGTGAAAGAAATAATTGGGACAAGCAACATTTGTTCCGCCAGCGAATTTAACTACGGGATGGCACAAAATAAATCTTCACTCTAAGAAATTATTCGCAAAAATACCACATCGGTGTACACTTTTAGTGAGAAATAGCGATGTTAAAGTTTGTCCCCATTCATTCACGGTAGCATTCCTAAATTTGCTCAGGACACAGTAAAATACACATGATGGAAGTTCCAAATTATGTCTAGTAGCTATGCTAAATGTTCCTATATTTGCACCCTGCTATGTGGTATTATTTCCATACTATTAATGGGTTGAAAACTTATATTACAGTTTAGCAATATTTTTTTTAATTTTTATAGTGTATATTTACTATAAATCTAATGAAATGTTGTCACAGCAATATATCTTGTTTGACTCCAGCGAATCAATTACTGAAACACTGTATTGACTTTAAAAAAACTTAACTTTTACTTGGGAATTCCGTTATACTCGGTCAACACAAACACATCTCAACGCACCTAAATGTTTAATCACGATACTTGTATNACTTGGGAATTCCGTTATACTCGGTCAACACAAACACATCTCAACGCACCTAAATGTTTAATCACGATACTTGTAGTATTTGTTTGTTAGGTCAATGCCACTCGGTATATAAAATGTTTGTTTACAGAAAACTTCTGAGAGCTACCTTTTTTGAAATGATTATGCTAACAATTACATTCACAGTATCACTTAGAGCTATAACTATACATATTTGTCNACTTGGGAATTCCGTTATACTCGGTCAACACAAACACATCTCAACGCACCTAAATGTTTAATCACGATACTTGTATTATTTGTTTGTTAGGTCAATGCCACTCGGTATATAAAATGTTTGTTTACAGAAAACTTCTGAGGGCTACCTTTTTTGAAATGATTATGCTAACAATTACATTCACAGTATCACTTAGAGCTATAACTATACATATTTGTCATGCAGTACTACAAATTAATTTATTCGATGACTTCTGTGCATACAAGTTTTACGACAAAAATGTATAAACTTTACCGGTTATTATTACAAACCAATCACACCTTTAAATATATATTTTTCTTAATCCACGATCCTGATATAAAGTAAATGGGTCAACACATATACTACAAACTGTATTAAATACATTCTCTTAGATAAACTGCATTGACGAATTTAAAAAAAAAACCCATGCAACTTGGACTTCACTGGTAAGTTTGGTGAATTCGTGAGTTTTACTGAGTTTTATTCTTTCGTTGTCTGCCATTATATTTAATAAATCGACTGTAATGAAAACTCTCTTTATGCCACACATATAAGTAATATATCACAGAAACTATTAAACATATTGCCCAGGGAAAAGTGCAGCAAAATCCGGTAAACAAACCCTTTTCTCGGGGATCTCCCATTTCCTCCGCCCCTTCATTTCGGCGCTGCACCATACTCACCTCAATTCACCCTCATCAGCTCTCTAGACCTCGCTGTTATGAGCCGCTCAAATCTCTTCACTCACTCACTCTTCCATCGTCTGCAAATGTGTGCAAATATCTTAGCATAATGGTCTGGTAAACTATTTACTAGTAAATATTTCAATGGCTTAAAAGGCAGCGAATAAATATTTACTTATCCTGGCCATTGCTACCATCTACAAAAGGAATTATAAACCCGGTGTTAAATTCATAGTAAAATTTTAATTTATAGCACATTGTGAAGTGTTGCCGCACTGTGTCCACTTACCTATGGTTATTGACCGAATTTGTCCTGGAAAGTTTCACAGTCTTTGAGGGTAAATCATTTTCTTGGGTTTTATAGTTTGACGCATGATGTATTAGAGCGGNGCTGCGTAGCCCTCCCACCCACACCCACCTTCCCCTCCTCCCTGTAGCAAGCCCGTGAGATTTGTTGAACGCCGGAAAATCACCAGATAGTCAGGTGTATTTTTCCTGCAGTCAGAAATCACGCACCAAGAAACAGCTGACAAGCTAGAAAGGATGTCACCTTCCCCCCCCCCAACCTTCAGGAACCATGGCACATTTTTGAAATGCATTGTTCTGTTTCCTACAACCGCCCCCTCGCCCCAACAAGGTGACATGTGCCGACAATTAGGGAGGGAGGCTAGAAAGGATATAAGCCTCTTTGCGGGGAGGGTGGGTTATGTTTAACTATTACCACACAGAGAGAGTGGCCATGCCAGTGCGGCCGGAACACATCGGACCTCCGGCGACAGCAGTACCTCAGTACATGAGTACGTCAGTAGGACAGTTAGTGAACAGGACAGTTCATTATCACCGAGCCGAGAGAAGAGTTACATCAAGAAATCATGAGAGGACGTCAGAATGAACCCAGAACAGCAGTCCAGGGGAGACGGCACCAAACGCGGGTCTTTTCCAAGGCCGCCCACATCGCCGGATCTCCTCTACAGCCGACAACTTTCCAGCAGAGTTATGTATCAAGTCGCCGCCCAGAGAAGCCCCCCTCCACCATGAAGTCGCCCACAGTTATCTCGAGTTAGCCAAAATAGAGTACCACACCTCGGAAGTGTTTCTGTATGTTGTTTTTGTTTAAACTCGAGACAATATATCCATCTAGTTAAGTGAAACGTCAAAAGACTACCTTATTGAAATACCCTCAACCCCAGGCACCTTATAGTCTGTGCCTGGAGGAATTAACTCCGACCCTATAAACCACCCTGTATTCCACAGGTGGGGAATAGCGTCAAGTTATTTTCCATACTAAGGCATGATCAAGAATTATAATTTATTATGTTATTTACCAGGATGCTACTCGCAAATATATATAAAGTATTTTTTTAGTACAAAAATGCACTTGTGTACATGGAAATATAGTTACATTGCTCATGAGATGTCTCGAATTATTTTTTCAAAGAAGAATATATAAATTTACGATATCCTAGTAATAGTAATTACAATTAGTCGTCAGAGAATTTGTTTTATGTGCTGTCATATAAATTTTATTTTATGTACTATAAATTAATGAAATAAATGCTGTAATTATTTTTGTTATGGGAAATAGGAACCTAACATTCGAAAAGGCTCATTTTAGATGCATTACCTGACAATAAGGGCATTTCAGAAGCTGATGGAGATGATACAGAGAAGGAAAAAGACATTCCACTAGTCCTTCAATCATCTGCTGTGCCCATGAACGACCATATGATAAGAAACTAATAAAATCTAATATCGACTTCCAACAAACACAGAAATGTCCCGAGTCCTTGTCACAAACAACATAGAAAAAATGGCACAAAAGCCATAGCAAACAAGAAGATAAAATCAAATGAACCAATTACTAAAGGATCCGGTACAAAATAGACACAAAAGGAAGCCATACACTTTATCAAATGTGCTAATAAAAGCCAAATAGGAAGCTCTAATAGTTTAACGTGCTAGTAACTGTACAAAGCACAATTGAAAGAGAATAAATATAAAATATAAATGCAAGAAGTACCAGTATTATTAAACAACATATATACCTAGTGGAAGACTTCATTTTCTGTAAATAAAAAGACGTGACATATGGTTGCGCATTACTAAATATTTTGTTAACATTAATTTTTTTTCAAATCAAGTTATAAAAAAATCTAAGAACNCATATGGTTGCGCATTACTAAATATTTTGTTAACATTAATTTTTTTTCAAATCAAGTTATAAAAAAATCTAAGAACTGAATAATTCTTTTTTAACAAATGGTGGACGAAACGAAAATATATCAACAAATAGACAAATCAGTAAAACTGGAATGCATCAGTAACATAAGTACTTGCAAAGTAATTTTTTTAAACAAAAATAACAGTAAAACTTCTTAATAATGTAACATTATTAATTGTACTTCATACACAAATAATGATATTACTTTATGTTAAAATGTATTATTTTAGACAGCCGAAAAACTAGATATACAACAAATAAAGTGCAGAAACATTTATTTATGATAACCTCACATTATTATTAAGTAAAACAAATCTTCTGGCCCCTGGGATTCATCCTTAACATCTAACGCAGCTAATTCATATTAAATAAAAAAAAAATTATTGAACAACTAATTTAATACACAATACCAAAACCGTCAATAATCGCTCAGTCACATCTGCGTGTAGATAGTTTATAAAAAACATTATTTTATCCACCTAACTTGAGTCTAGCGAACACCTATACGAAAACAGAACTGCCTTCGGATACAAGGAATACCTCTGAGTGCATACGAAAAGCCCAACAGCTATGGCATTCAGTTCTAACTAGTAGATGTGATTTTAAGGCAGGACTTCGCCGCAAACACAAAACTTGGGAGAATTTTCATTAGCCAGGTTNCTAACTAGTAGATGTGATTTTAAGGCAGGACTTCGCCGCAAACACAAAACTTGGGAGAATTTTCATTAGCCAGGTTTATGTTGATTAATTTGAATACTTGAACCCTCTCTACGATACAGAGTGCGAAAATTATCAGTTAAATTATTAAGAANTTATGTTGATTAATTTGAATACTTGAACCCTCTCTACGATACAGAGTGCGAAAATTATCAGTTAAATTATTAAGAAATTTAAAAAACGGGGAGAAAATAGTTATTTGAAAACATTACTCACCAACGAGGGAAAAAGAGAAACAAAAGAAAGTCATGTAGTCAGCATCACCAAAATTCCGAAATAAATCAAAATANCACCAACGAGGGAAAAAGAGAAACAAAAGAAAGTCATGTAGTCAGCATCACCAAAATTCCGAAATAAATCAAAATACACACCCTAACTACTACATTATAAGCACTACAAGACTACATTATGGTAAGACTACCAGTTCACATAGTAAACAAGTTTCAAAGTACACACAGACGAGAACACAGTGGCCACGTGCCAACTTGCTCCCTTGCCGAATCAGAAGTACCAGGATCAAATATGTGAAGCACATAGTAACATCAAACAATAGATCAACGAAAAGATTAAAATGTAGCCGATAGATGTCGCAGGCTGTCAAGAAGAGGAGAATTGCGGTCAAGCGCACATAGGTGGAGGAACATAACACGTAAACAAAGGAGCACATTTTTTGGTAAAATCACGCGTCAAGCGGCAGGGATATGCTGAGAAAATTTGCCAGAACTGCAGCTGCAGGGATTTTGAAAGGGTTAGCCTCAGATGGCGCCTAAAATCATTTACAACGCAGCATTACATGTTGGTAGATAAACCATCTGTAAAGAAACACAGGTCTGCAGGCGAGACGGGATTGAAAACGTAACTTTGAAAGTAGAGGTTAAAACTGAATTGATATCAAAGTAACGAGAAATGTACGTAAACGGTAAAAAAAAAACCATGATGATATAAACTGAAATGTGTATTAACACTTTACATATGCTTTGATAAGTAATTAAATAAAATATTTTCCATGAAGAGTTATATCATAACATCGGACATATATATATTCAATAAATAAAGCGTAGATGTTAAAATGGATAACATAAGGATTAATTATCACCTTAATTAACTACCAAGAATGCAACAAGACAAATAAAATATTACTGACGATTGTTTTTACAGAGTAATATACTGAAATTATGTTTCAAAAATATTTTCAAACGGTACACTAGCAGTGACGTACGAGTAACATTAAAAAATTCGTCACGTATTTTAAAATGGCATACTGCCAGAACCACTACAGATCTTATTCCATCATTTTCAATGACGACGGCTTCATCACCAGGTACTCAGAGGCTTCCAATAAGAAGTTCAGTGAAAGAACAGGAACAGATGCTTGAAAGTAAAGAAAAGGAAATGACAGAAAGTACGATAATTCATAAAAAAAACATGTAGTGCTACTAAAATAGTTTATGAAGTGTTTGATAGAAATATAGATATTGTGAATGATACATTTTCTCAGCATATTGAATCAGAATCAACTGGTAGTGAAACATATTGATTTAATCAAAATAGTCAAATGATTTGCTCTGAAAGCCTTACTCAGCATTTTGCAGCATTGCCAGACTTCTGTGAACCTCTGAAACAAAGACCTTACTATACTTCAGATGAGTATTATAGTCCAGGAGAAATTTTCTGTTGAATGTTTGATTAACTGTTTGAGCATTTAGTTGACATCGTGAAGGCAAGCTGTTCCTGGCATAAGGTCACATACTTTCGGTGATGCTCATGTTGTAATGGTAGACATAATAGGGGATAGCAGAACTACAAATACTGCTCTGCTAGCTGCCTGGATATATTATTCGTGAGCATAGGCATATCTCCAGATACTATGACATGCCCCTGGATGGTACACAGTNTAGCTGCCTGGATATATTATTCGTGAGCATAGGCATATCTCCAGATACTATGACATGCCCCTGGATGGTACACAGTGATGCCCATGGAAGGCTTGCAACCTGTCGCATGGATAAATGATCCACCTTGCTGGTGGTCCACCTGGCTCGATCCGGACCTTATCGATGGGTGTGTATACCTTCCTGTTTCCACTGCATCCAACACCGACTCTCAGTGTAAACAGAACATTTGAAGTGGTGAGCAATGAGCGGAAACATTCAACCTGCCTCTCAGAGTCCGACGATGCTACCCCTTTCTAATTAATTCAGCTGGGCAAAGGCTTGTCGAACGTGCCATCGGGGCATGATGTGTGTACAATAAACTTGGTTCTGTTGCTCACGCTGCTACTAAGGCCTTATTCTGTATCTTGCAGCTATGAATAATGGAGAGACATGTATGCCCAATAGTTACACATTCATGCAGCAAACCATAATAAATGAGAATGGAACACATGTCGAGCTATGACGATAAGGTGGGGCAACCTTCCTTATGCTCGCGCGTTTCGTTCACAGCGATAATTTTTTATGCAAATGAGTTTATTNCGATAAGGTGGGGCAACCTTCCTTATGCTCGCGCGTTTCGTTCACAGCGATAATTTTTTATGCAAATGAGTTTATATGTATACTCGCGCAATGTAATAGGCTAGGTTTCTAAATCCATCGCGAAGAGGCCTTTAGATAATCACCAGCAAGCAGAACAGTTGAACTTAGCCATGATTAACAGGACAATACTTTTCCTCTGTTNCGATAAGGTGGGGCAACCTTCCTTATGCTCGCGCGATTCGTTCACAGCGATAATTTTTTATGCAAATGAGTTTATTTGTATACTCGCGCAATGTAATAGGCTAGGTTTCTAAATCCATCGCGAAAAGGCCTTTAGATAATCACCAGCAAGCAGAACAGTTGAACTTAGCCATGATTAACAGGACAATACTTTTCCTCTGTTNAGGCCTTTAGATAATCACCAGCAAGCAGAACAGTTGAACTTAGCCATGATTAACAGGACAATACTTTTCCTCTGTTGGATATCGAATGCGAAATAAAAGCGAAATTGTGTACCCCAAATTATAAACAGAAAGAAGTTCAGAACTGCAAGAATCGCTAGCAATGAAGATTGTGTTCCTTTGATCGATTTACTGTGTACAAGAGAATGGAAATAGTCACGAGTGAATGGATCCGAGGTGGTTGCCTGCTTGATATTACATCGCTTCCTACTTTAATCGGAACAGCGACAAGACATATGATTTGCGACACCATAGCAATAAATTATTTATTGGATGTAAGGAAGTGACTATTTTGGTATCAGATGTTACACAGCTCAGCAAGTGCAAAGTGATAATTAGACAAGAGATGTGCGATCTTTTGTGTGATACAAATTGTNAGATGTTACACAGCTCAGCAAGTGCAAAGTGATAATTAGACAAGAGATGTGCGATCTTTTGTGTGATACAAATTGTGGACAATACACAGGATTGGATTTGCACAATTATCGACACATGCCTCATTCCAACCACGAAAAAAAGCAAATCTTTATACAGCTACATCTCTTTTTAAGGGGACAGCTCATGCAAAACTCATTAATATTGCAGGTATTTGTCCATGATTGGGCGAATTCAGCGAGTAAGGAATTCTGCAAAACATGAACAACAAATTGAAGATAGACTTTGTGTTTTGGGATTATCCCAATTGACTTATTGACCGATTGTCACTGCAGATAGCTTTGCAAGCTGCGGGCAACATATTCCACAATAACAAAATAATCTCCCTAACTGAAAAACTTACTGAATCTGTCTACATTGTGTGATGATGTAATATGTGATTTTGGAAGAGTAATGCCAGTTTACCAGACGAAGTTACCCATGGAGAAAGTATGTCATGACTTGGCTGAATGGTACTTTCAATCAAATCTTGACTAATTGAAATGCAAGACTTCATTCATAATAATAAAGGCCATCGATATATTTCACCATAATAGATACATTTTCCAGGCATGCATAGGCTACCCCACTTACATGTAAGACCACTGAGTACGACAATCGAACCCCAGACATACTAAATATATGTCATTGACACATTATTGTAATATTTCCCAATTTCCTGATGATTTTTTATTTATCAAAACTGCTAATTTTATAAAAATATTAGTATTTACATTTTTTGTAATGCTTTACATTTTTTGCGTTTTTTGAGAATTTTTCGATTTAAGGTCATCCCAAGTTCATCCCACGATCAAGGGCACATAAGGTTCAAGTTCAAACGTCATCCATGGTGGCAGATTTACCTTAATCTGATGACCGACTCCCTTGTTTCAGTATTGGCTTATTTATACTACTGTCTTGGTAGAAATCTGACATGTTTTATTAATTTGTTTAGTATTTGCTGATTTGGGATCAAGTTTGCCAATCCATAACGTAAGCCGCTCGGACATATATTGTGATTTTACTGGTATGGCAGTAAGAATCACCCACATGTGGACTGACTTTCTTTGAGCATGGTCCGAAGGTGGTATACGTATAGTAATGTGCGTTCAAAATGCATTACCATTAAGGAAACATGTGAATAAAACGAAACTCACAGGAAATGGAAATCAGGGTGTGATTTGCCAATGATAAGAATTTGAGATATATTGTGCATGCCTAGATGCAACAGCGCCCTCCGATCTGACATAAGAAAGTGTGTAAATAAAGAACTGTTAAGGATCCACACAAGTAAATTCGTTCATCGTTAGTGAGCTGTAAACTGTTTTACTGGAGTCAATTTGCCTCGTCAGCGTGAAATGGAACCTTTTAAATGCATTAATGATTTTTAATGATGCTGAATTAAAGGCTTATGTGAACGAAGATTTTTATACCGCCCAATTGTTGATCATGCGGAGATAATGCCACGATAATGATGGGAGTGTAGAATCAGTGGAATGAAGAGTACAGGACGAGTCGTTAACCCGAAAAGAACCACAAAATGTGACAACACCTTAGAATGACAGACACCTCATCAAAATGGCTGTGACGAATAGTTCAGCTTCATCTCAAATGTTAGCAGAATGTCGGAATAGTGCAATGGGTATGACTTTGTCTGTTTACTTGGTTCTAAGGTGTCTGCATGGCAAAGAACTGTGTGCATGTTTTCCTTTTCGGAGGATCCCCTGAGACTGAAACATCTACGCTTCGGTCTAAAATGGGCGCACAAACATTAACAATGGCAAACAGAGTGACAAAATATATTTTCGGGCGNCATCTACGCTTCGGTCTAAAATGGGCGCACAAACATTAACAATGGCAAACAGAGTGACAAAATATATTTTCGGGCGGCTGCCGCTTTATTGAGGATTAAAATAATGGACGCAAACACATTCATCGATATGAAGTTGAGCGCCTTCTTCCAGAATGCGTTGATCTTATTTTTTTATAATCTGCTCATTTAAATGATCAATACGGCCTAGTATGGAATAGTCAAAACATTTAAAATACATAATTATTAAAATATACAACTAATAGTAGATAAATATAGAATATTGCTGCTAGTTNAATACATAATTATTAAAATATACAACTAATAGTAGATAAATATAGAATATTGCTGCTAGTTCTGAAAAAATTTAATCCATATATTAACTGTCGCCATCACCGAGGTGTCGCCAGTCGTCAGAGTGGGACGGGAGGCGACTGGTCATAATCCGAGAGTGTGACGAGACATGCGAAATAAAAAATGGTGTTGGAGGGGCGCAATTCTCCTTAAGCCCGACTGCGATAGTTAGATGTTTGTCCCAGAGCTTGATAAGGTCAGTGTGGCATCACCGCCTCGATGGCGAAAGCAGCTGCACGGAGGTGGAGGACTTAATACTAACTAGCCTCGACATTGGAGCTTCGAGGCACATACTTCCCTCGTCACTAGAAGCAGTGTTGATCTAGCTAACGTAAAATAGCAACACAAAACACACCTGCATGCAGTTTCACTCTAGTTTAATGATTCCCATGCGGGAAGAAAGCAAACAGTACCAGTTCACCCCTGTAGTGCTTGGCGAACAGTACAATGTTAACATGTGACTCCATTACAACAGCTAACATATAAAATACAATACACTTCCGTAGAGTCAACATAATGTGTGTACCCAAACGAGGAAAATTACAAAGCATGCAGTGGCTAGCCGCATGGTTGGCAAACGCGTGATACGTATACGCGGAAACGGCCACGTATATAATTTAAAATTTGTTATTCCTTCGTGCTGTGAGAGCTACAAGGTATGTAGTCAGAGCGCTCGCGGGAGGTAAAGATATCTAAGTTGTACCAAAGCAACATATGAAAACCGAATTACTGGATCATATGCAGATACAAAAGTGTATATCTTACTACGGTACATTTGGTCCTTGTTCCTGAACTCGTTCAGAGCCGGCTGTCACGATAGGCGGGTGCTGTGATATCGCCGAAACAGGAATAAGAAAAATACACAAAANACTCGTTCAGAGCCGGCTGTCACGATAGGCGGGTGCTGTGATATCGCCGAAACAGGAATAAGAAAAATACACAAAACATTTTTTTTCGTTTATTTTCACATAAGTACAACTTTGCAAAACATTAAGAAACACGCTTCTAAGTGGGAAGAAGGGATATATGTTTTGTTAGGCTGCTTTGCGATTTGGTAAACACGCAATTGATCAAATAATTATCCACCTGTAAAACAAAATNATATGTTTTGTTAGGCTGCTTTGCGATTTGGTAAACACGCAATTGATCAAATAATTATCCACCTGTAAAACAAAACTTTGGGCAAAAATAGGAATTTTTCAAACATACTTTATTAAAATGCAATCCTTTGGGATTTTTCATTCACCTTGTGGGAAATTCGTGGTGGACAGAGTCATGACAATGTCTGTATGAGCATGCATATTGTTACATAAATGAAAGGTCTAGGGCCTAAAACTACTAACTGCTTTACTANGACAATGTCTGTATGAGCATGCATATTGTTACATAAATGAAAGGTCTAGGGCCTAAAACTACTAACTGCTTTACTATGTTGAATTCTGTTATCAGCAATCCAAAACACTTGCTTCACACACACACANAGCTAACATATAAAATACAATACACTTCCGTAGAGTCAACATAATGTGTGTACCCAAACGAGGAAAATTACAAAGCGTGCAGTGGCTAGCCGCATGGTTGGCAAACGCGTGATACGTATACGCGGAAACGGCCACGTATATAATTTAAAATTTATTATTCCTTCGTGCTGTGAGAGCTACAAGGTATGTAGTCAGAGCGCTCGCGGGAGGTAAAAATATCTAAGTTGTTCCAAAGCAACATATGAAAACCGAATTACTGGATCATATGCAGATACAAAAGTGTATATCTTACTGCGGTACATTTGGTCCTTGTTCCTGCACTCGTTCAGAGCCGGCTGTCACGATAGGCGGGTGCTGTGATATCGCCGAAACAGGAATAAGAAAAATACACGAAACATTTTTTTTCGTTTATTTTCACATAAGTACAACTTTGCAAAACATTAAGAAACACGCTTCTAAGTGGGAAGAAGGGATATATGTTTTGTTAGGCTGCTTTGCGATTTGGTAAACACGCAATTGATCAAATAATTATCCACCTGTAAAACAAAATTTTAGGCAAAAATAGGAATTTTTCAAACCTACTTTATTAAAATGCAATCCTTTGGGATTTTTCATTCACCTTGTGGGAAATTCGTGGTGGACAGAGTCACGACAATGTCTGTATGAGCATGCATATTGTTACATAAATGAAAGGTCTAGGGCCTAAAACTACTAACTGCTTTACTATGTTGAATTCTGTTATCAGCAATCCAAAACACTTGCTTCACACACACACACATATATATACACTTTATATACTGCCGGTATTTGAGAAAAAGCTTTATGGCTAAAGTTGGAACATANCACACACACACATATATATACACTTTATATACTGCCGGTATTTGAGAAAAAGCTTTATGGCTAAAGTTGGAACATAATAAAAATAGTCTTTATTGACTGGACAGCAAAAAGTACTGGGACACTTTCACTTCACAACACATACACCGGGCAACCCTTGAACTCCAAGATCGTACCACGTGGTTCGGAACTGTATGCTGGTTGGGAATATGTGGTGGTCGTCATTCTTACCCATCACATGGTCTTCGTCCCTCGGCGACTCGCTAAGACGTCTCGTACACATCATGCGCCTAGACGACGATCTGCTTGCACGTACATGCTTAGGCATTATTGTGTTGGGTTCCGGCTCATGAAGGTTAGGAGGTACGAAAACATGTACTGTGTGTATGAAACCTGCTTATTATTTTGATGTGGTGCTTAAACAACAAATTAATATGAGGTGTCATGAAACACGCAAGAAAATATGGACATGCCGAAACGTAATTTCTCATGAAGAGTATAAAAACCTCAAATACAATTAGTGAAAATATTAATTCTGATAAATTTATCTTGTGAGTAAATGAAATTTTTGCACTATAAAATGTTGTCCCTTACTAGAATCGGCCTACTTATTGCCTATCAACTTTATATGCATTGTATATTTACAAGCGCTCTTTCATTTATGTGATTTGATTTCTACAATATTTTTCTTGTGGAACGACATACATTAGAAGAGAATTAATGGAGCTCCGAGAGTAAAGGGTGCAAGAGTAAGAGCAAAGAGTCGTCCGCCATATTGATGACGTCATGGCTGCCTGCATGGACAGCGCCGCAGCTCAACAGGTAAACGACACCTTGCATGTAGAACATTACAATTTTCTATGACAATTTAGAAAATAAACTGACAGTCGAAGATTACAAAATTCATTTTNTTGCATGTAGAACATTACAATTTTCTATGACAATTTAGAAAATAAACTGACAGTCGAAGATTACAAAATTCATTTTCATAAAAAGGTAACCTACTTCTGAAACTCATACCATTTTATGAATTCTAACATATTTTATTGAAAACAATATACTTTTCTGTTAACTTGCAAGGCTGCATTCTCAACCACTAACCAATCTTGAGTACGCTGTAGTGTTTGCCCTTACAAAACTGGTAATATATTTGTTAATGGGCACTCGTTTACTTATATAACAGATGTAGTTTTTACCTCTCTCCCCTTGCAACCATTTATTGTTCCCGTCTTACCTGCTGCCCACGTCTGTATGTCCTGAACAGCAGTTCATCGCTTCGAATGGGACCGCTAAGGAAACAGCAACAAGCCAGCAGCACTAACTGTACACGCCTCGCCTACCAATGACTGCATTCGTCAATTGATGGGGTCCACATTTGCTGCTTCGTAATGACTTCCACCAGGGACGAAACACAGGCTATAACTTTTCGAAGCTGGCATGGGTTTCCACACACACACATCGCTCACTGTCAGGACAACCAAACATGGAGGCAACATTAAGCACATTCACATGATGACACTCCGCCATCGACACTGCCCACCCTTTGTTGACAGCATCTCACGCCCTCAAGGCGTGTGCTTAGAATAGTGTGCGTGGAAAATCCTTACATAATTTAAGTAGGGTGAGTCATCCATTTCCCTTGTTGAAGTTCACATCACTGAAATACAAGCTGTTTATGAAATCGAGCATGTCTGTCCTACACCTCAACAACACATGGACTCGTCCACTGGGCGAACACACAGGCATGGCAGAATTCTATATTATTAATTGTTAAACAAAAATTTGTACGAAATATAATACACTCATATTAAAAAAAGTATATAGTAGCGCACACAAGGAAACAACCTACAGGAATGAAACATGGTGTATAGGTTTGACAATGTGAGACATTTAGATGATTTACATTTCATGCTCGGCCACATAAGGGATATCAGCAAAAGTGGGCCTTATCTATGTACATGCCAGAATATATAAGATTGTCCCAGTGTTAATGCTTTCCATTATGACTCTTCCTGTTGTGTCGGTAATACCCTTTCAAATTGTAGTATGCCTCGTAAACAAGTTCGACAGCACTTCGAACAGTTGGACACATTCGAGAGGTGTCGCATAATAAATATTTTTTGTAGAGATGACAAAAAATCCTATGAAATCTATTTGCCAAAGATTTTTTTACTCTAAATCTGACATATTGTATCTATATAATACACTGTTTTATGAAGCACATAAAATTGTTTACTTAGCTTCATGTTTGCAACAAACTTGAAGTCTGCAGTTCTTGCTTTCGAAAATACAATATTAGTTTTATGCATTCCACACTTACATTTCGTAAATTTGTTTTTAATCCACTTGTAATGATGCAAATATAATATTTGCAAATCTTTTTAAAAATAATTCTGTGTATGAAAATATACCATTTTTACAGTGTGCGGAAATTAGGATGGTCATTGGCTGTATTGTGTGCTATACCGGTCGTGTGGATAATACCGTAGCACATTGTTGGTGCANTTGCATGTAGAACATTACAATTTTCTATGACAATTTAGAAAATAAACTGACAGTCGAAGATTACAAAATTCATTTACATAAAAAGGTAACCTACTTCTGAAACTCATACCATTTTATGAATTCTAACATATTTCATTGAAAACAATATACTTTTCTGTTAACTTGCAAGGCTGCATTCTCAACCACTAGCCAATCTTGAGTACGCTGTAGTGTTTGCCCTTACAAAACTGGTAAAATATTTGTTAATGGGCACTCGTTTACTTATATAACAGATGTAGTTTTTACCTCTCTCCCCTTGCAACCATTTATTGTTCCCGTCTTACCTGCTGCCCACGTCTGTATGTCCTGAACAGCAGTTCATCGCTTCGAATGGGACCGCTAAGGAAACAGCAACAAGCCAGCAGCACTAACTGTACACGCCTCGCCTACCAACGACTGCATTCGTCAATTGATGGGGTCCACATTTGCTGCTTCGTAATGACTTCCACCAGGGACGAAACACAGGCTATAACTTTTCGAAGCTGGCATGGGTTTCCACACACACACATCGCTCACTGTCAGGACAACCAAACATGGAGGCAACATTAAGCACATTCACATGATGACACTCCGCCATCGACACTGCCCACCCTTTGTTGACAGCATCTCACGCCCTCAAGGCGTGTGCTTAGAATAGTGTGCGTGGAAAATCCTTACATAATTTAAGTAGGGTGAGTCATCCATAATTTCCCTTGTTGAAGTTCACATCACTGAAATACAAGCTGTTTATGAAATCGAGCATGTCTGTCCTACACCTCAACAACACATGGACTCGTCCACTGGGCGAACACACAGGCATGGCAGAATTCTATGTTATTAATTGTTAAACAAAGATTTGTATGAAATATAATACACTCATATTAAAAAAGTATATAGTAGCGCACACAAGGAAACAACCTACAGGAATGAAACATGGTGTATAGGTTTGACAATGTGAGACATTTAGATGATTTACATTTCATGCTCGGCCACATAAGGGATATCAGCAAAAGTGGGCCTTATCTATGTACATGCCAGAATATATAAGATTGTCCCAGTGTTAATGCTTTCCATTATGACTCTTCCTGTTGTGTCGGTAATACCCTTTCAAATTGTAGTATGCCTCGTAAACAAGTTCGACAGCACTTCGAACAGTTGGACACATTCGAGAGGTGTCGCATAGTAAATATTTTTTGTAGAGATGACAAAAAATCCTATGAAATCTATTTGCCAAAGATTTTTTTTACTCTAAATCTGAGATATTGTATCTATATAATACACTGTTTTATGAAGCACATAAAATTGTTTACTTAGCTTCATGTTTGCAACAAACTTGAAGTCTGCAGTTCTTGCTTTCGAAAATACAATATTAGTTTTATGCATTCCACACTTACATTTTGTAAATTTGTTTTTAATCCACTTGTAATGATGCAAAAATAATATTTGCAAATCTTTTTAAAAATAATTCTGTGTATGAAAATATACCATTTTTACAGTGTGCAGAAATTAGGATGGTCATTGGCTGTATTGTGTGCTATACCGGTCGTGTGGATAATACCGTAGCACATTGTTGGTGCANGAAATTAGGATGGTCATTGGCTGTATTGTGTGCTATACCGGTCGTGTGGATAATACCGTAGCACATTGTTGGTGCAAGTGGATAGAGGAAGGCACGCATACACGAAAAAGACGATCTGGGAGACAGCCACAGGCCACGCCAAGGGAAAACCGACGGACTGACCTGCATGCGCGGAGTGACCTAACCCCCACACTTGGGTATATTCAGCGAATAGTGATGCCCATCCTGCAGAATACTGTGAGTGCCAGTGGCACTGGCAGATGGATGCACGACGTGGGACTACATGCACGCCGACCAATAAGAACGAATGTTTTAAGCACCATATAAACATCGCCGCGGGCTGCTAATGTTTAGAAACCGACTCTCATGGAGCCATGCAGAATGACAGCGTGTAGTCATCAGTAATAAGACCGGTTTTTTTTGTGGCGACGACCATCGCATCCATGTGTGGAGGCAACGTGGGCAGCACCAAGATGAGTGGTTTTTATCACATTTTCAGACGGCATTGTGTAATGTTGTGGAATGCGACTTCGTACGATGGCAGAACACCATTGATCTTTATCATAGGCACTTTGACTACCCAATGGTGTGTTCAATAGGTCCTGAAACCATTGGCGCTTGTTATCTGCGAACGCTCACGCCAGTGCTCTATTCCAACAAGACAACACTCGAACTCACAATGTACCGCATCTCAAGAGCATATCTTGAAGCCATGGACGATCTCTAATGGCCAGTTGCACCGTCAGAACGATCTCTTATTAAAAATTTGTGAGAATCTACTAACCAATCTATCGTGACTTCACCCCTAACGCAAAATCTTCAGGAACTGAGAGCAAACATTCAAAATGCATGTGATGGCTTAGTTCAGTACACCATTAAGGGCCTTTGCAATCCCATGCAGCGACATCTATCAGATTGTGTTCGCAAACATTGCGGCCCAACATCATATGTATAGATGCATGGGTAGTGCAATGTACATTCCTCATAACATTTCTCAATTTGTAAGCATTTATTGCATTTATGATTATTCCCGTACTTCCGAATAGCATTGCAATCCGACACTACATTGTGTAAGGAACTAATTTTTAACCAACTAACGGAAGGAAAGAGAGGCTTATGAGATCACTTACCTGTCTGTGTGTTTGTGCGTGTGTGTCCTTACCTTTAAATTTTTTAACGGGTCAACGAATTTCACCAACCTCGGTACACATATACATAGCACTTAGTAAGGAAATCTGACTTTTATAGTTTTCGGCAACGCTGGGCACTTACTTTTACAATGATGGGCATTTGAATGATTAAGGTGATATGTCATATCTCAAGAACAATTTAACCTATTTATATCAAATTTTGTGTGCTGGCAGATCATCGTGCACGCATTAAAATGTAAAATGGATAGTGTTGTTAGTCAGCCATTTTGGAAGATAGCATCAAATGAATAAATTAAGATTTTACATTATATCTCGAAAACTATAAAAAGCAATTCTCGCCCAATTTGGCATGTAGGTATTAATGTGACAGACCTGCTAAACGTAAGTTATAAAAGTTTATTAGTCATTTACTTTCAAAATGGCGGCCATACAAACATTTTATGTTTATTTGGTGTATCTGCTATGTCATTCAACCAATTCCGACTAAATTTTGTATGCTGAAAGTACCTATTACATGTATCATATATGCTAACACATTGCCATTTTGTCGGCCATTTTGTAAGATAGCACGATAAGAAAATATTAAACTTTTTGTCACATCACTGTAAACAATTAATCTTATCCTACCAATTTTGGAAAACAAGTAGTGCTGTGGCAGATGATGAAAAATAGCATGTTTTAAGTTTGCCAGGCACTAATTTTCCAAGTGGTGGCCACATTGGAATATTAGCTTAGAATGCTCTATTGTTGTAACCATCTAATCAATTACAACTTAACTTCGCATGCTGACAGCAGATATTACTACTATTAACTGTATCTACACAAATCATATTTTATCCGCCATTTTATAAGATAACACCACACGAATAAATAAAATTTTTGTGTCATACCTTGGAAAAAATAATACCTATTCATTACAAATTTGACAAACAAGTAGCAAAACGACAGTAATGTAAAAAAGCGTGTTATCAGATGCTCATTTTCAAAATGACGGACATATAGACATTTTAAATTCTATAATGAATTCCAACATTTATTTGAATACTGTCAGTAGATATAACAACTATCAACTGAACCTACACAAAAAATATATTGTCCGCCATTTTTTAAGATAGCACCATATTAATAAATATAATTTTTATGTCATCTTGGGATACAATTTACCGATTCCTTCCAAATTTGGCAAACAATTTGCACTGCAGCGGGCGGTGTAAACTGATATGTTTAAGTAGTTCAGGCACTTATTTTTAAAATTGTGGCTATATAAATATTTTAGCCAATAATCTTTTATTAAAGAAACAATTTCCAAATTAACTTTTTATGCTGGCGATATCAATTACAGCCATCAAATTTGTCTACACAGAGCCTCATTCCCTGCCATTTTGTGAGTTAGCCCTGTAATAAATATTAAGTTTTTATGTCATATCTCCGGAAACAATTAATCCATTCCCACCAAAATTGGTGAGGTAGTGGTACTGTGGTAGGCCATATTACTACAAGTATTTTTTAAACAAAACACACTTAATTTTAGAATTGTGGCTATAAAATAATTTTAGTTCTGTGTGGTATATCTACGAAACTGTGTAATAGAATTCAGCTTTACTTTATATACTGGCAGTATACAATTATCGAATACGCTAATACATTACTTATTGTCCTCAATTTCTGAAGATCGTCGTATGAATAAAAGTTATGCTTTTTTGCCATTTCTGAAGGACCATTCAACCGATTTTTACCAAATTCTTCACACAAGTAGCGCTATAGTAGGCCATGTAAATTTACATGCTTTAAGTAGCTCAGTGACTTATTATCAAAATGACAACCCTGTAAATATTTTAGGTTAGTAAACCCTATAATTCGAAACATTATACTGATTAAATCCGAAGTTGATGGTCCGAATTCGACCTCCTTAATGCAGTTCATTACACGCTAGCTTATGATACGAGGTTTTATGGTTTCGAGTCCCGGGTAAGTTACCTGTGTATTTTTAATTGTCTTACTACTGTTGCATGTGTTTCTGTTTTCATATCTAATGATATTAATTTAAACGAGACAAGTCCTAGCTACAACCTCAGCTTTTAAGTAATTATTTAAAAATTAAGCGCACCCATGTTAAAGAAAGTATGGTCATTATACGTATATATATCAATAACTTCTTGTTCAAAGATTATTGCATAAGCACACACACCATGACTGGTAAAAACCGCATCGAATTAAACATTTTAATTTTCTTTTTATAAAATTTTTTTGTATGAGTTGTTATTGCTTTTTGTGTAAAATAACCTAAGGGAAAGTGACCGCGGTGCCTGAGTGGTTAGCCTGCTTGTCTCTCACCTAGGCGATCCGGGTCTAATCCCCAGCTGGGTAACTCCCGGATTTTAGCAAGTGGGAATCGTGCAGGACGATGCCGTTGGTCGGCGGGTTTGCTCGGGGATCTCCAATTTCCCACGTCCTTGCATTCCGGCGCTTCTCCATTCTCATCTCGCTTCATCTCATCCATCCTGCGGAAGGCAATGGCAAACCTTCGCGGTGTCATCCTGCCTAGTTGCCTTGGTTGTGACGCGGCCTCCATTCCAGCATTCTGTCCTTGGTTCCGACCACGATGTCGAGATATTGGTGTGATTTTGCGCAGCGTATTTCTGTCTCTGTCTTTTTTTGTGACGTCACAGCGGTGACAACTGCCTGGAATGGCCCATGATAATGTATACAAATACTGCATTTTATTTTGTTTGAACTGCGATTAATAAATAAATACAAAGTGTACGCTAATGTAATTTTACAATTAGTAAAGCTTAAGAGACGCTTCATGACTTAATATAACCCTCAAATGATCATTAAAAATGAATATGGTTTTATAGGTGGTGAAATACATACGGTGGGTTGTACAAAGACAGTAGATGTGGATTCGGTAAATATATTATGGGCTTCAGGACGTTTTTTTTAACTAAGCTTACGTTTGTTTGCAAACATGGACTTTATTTTAGTGTTAATTAAATTCATGAGAAATAATTACGCAATTTTATTATGTAATCAAACTATTTTACTGCAACTATGTATAAGTAGTTCTTGTTTTAGGGTCGTGAACATTGTTTTATTCCCATACTAGATAGACACGAGAATATGTTTGCTTATTCCCATACTAGAAATACAAGTTATGTTTCCAGGTTTTATTTAAGTTTATTCTAGCCTTCAAATTGTACGACTTTAGACATCAATGTGAGAAATAGGGAATATTAGGCTTGACAAATAAGCGTACGCGAAATTTAAGTTATTTCATGCATTGTACCTAACCTATCTGCTATCCAAGGAGCTTTATTTACTCTGTGCCAAGGACGAAGTGAAAAACAGTTATTTGCGTTTACACAACCATGAATATGTATATCACTTATGACAAGATAAATTTTATTCTAAAGAAACGGAATTCAGATTTCTACAATTTTTTACTCCATCAATAATAATCTACTTATCGAGGTAAAATTGGAGGTAGACTTTCTGAAATACAACCACATAATTGTGTTTTAAAATATTTACATTATCAGAGTTATATACTTTTTGAAAATATATAACTGTTGGAAATACCATTATTTAAAATATTTTTGGTCCTGGAAAAATGCTGTATATTAGGTACTGTTCATAATTCTATAGTTTTGTGCTATATATATATTTTATACGCTCGTGGCTAAAATGTGCTAGACTTGTCAGTGTCCCCTTGAAAGGCTTTCAAACCATGTATTATATGTTACAAATTAATATTTCACTTACAAGGCATGCTTAATAATACATGGTTTACTTAGTTGAGTTTATTTATGATTATAATTCATAAGGAATCATGCTCAGCATTTAATTTGTCTGGTAGCAATCCCAACAGTTAAAAGTTACTTAGGTAACAGGAAGCAATATGTTCCAGAGAACGGCACTGATAGCGTAGAGTTGGATGTAACTTATGTGTACCCCAAGGTTCAGTATTGGGTTTAATTGTATTCTTAATCTACATAAATGACCTTGGAGGATTGCCACTAGAGGGTCTACTGTCCCTATTCGCAGACAGTGCAGGCATTTATTATATAGCAAATATAGTAGCCCAACTATCGTATTATATGCAGAAAAATCTGAATAAGGTTTATAAGTGGCTTGTAAACAATAAAATAACAATAAACACTGATAAAACCCACTATATAATTATTAAATGATTGTCAAGTATTAAAATCTTAACTTTTAACTGAAATACTAACAACTGTACTATTTATCTAGTGAATGTTGCCAAGTACTAAGGCCTAAAAATATACCATAAACTAAGTTATTGGCATCCTCAAACACTTCTAATCCATGCCAATAAAAATAAGGGAAAATGTGTCTTTTGCATTAATACAGATACATTTTCAGTTTATTAATGTAATATGGTACCAAAGAACATGAAGTATTACAAAAGAACTCGAAGTATCACAAAAGCGGACACAAAAAATACTTTATGGCCTTCTCTTTTTGACACCAAGATGTAGACTATATCAAATAAGTAATATCAAACAACTAAAAATGCCAGTTCAACTTTATATCAAGTTTGGCATATAAACGAAAAACAACATTCATTTAAACCTGTATTTTACTACCAATAAAGATGTATGTGAGTACAATACAAGACAAGCATGCAAATTTCCCAGGGAGTCAGTAAAAACAGATTTATATGGGTGTACTTCTGCAAAACGTTTGTCTTAAGTATATTTTATAATAATTAACTTAACAAAATTAAAGTTATCAAACAAAAAAAAATTTGTAAAAATTGCTTTACAGTATAAAATATTTTTTACGAAGGTGTTTAAATGTGAAGACTTAACTGTAATGAAAAACTAACGTAGGGAAATCTGAAAAGTCCTGTAACGCTTTGAGTACGTTAAATAATTGTTTGCTAAAAGATGTTTTATCTTGTAACATAATGGTACGTGTATATGTAAAAAAACTATTTGCTGCTATTTGTACGTTTAGTCTATCAATAGAGATCAACTCTCTGAGACATCTAAATAAGGAATAAAAGAACAGTTGATACCAATAATCTACATATGTAGCACCATCACTATTCCTGTGCATGTAATCTGCCGTAACAACCAACACTGTAGCTTTACGCCAACAATAAAACTATAAAGCACCAATGGTAAGTTGTACACATTTCAATTCGTTAAAGGGCCTTATGTGTTGTGACAAAGGCCTGTAACGTTCACAGTATTTTCTGAATTAGGGTAGTGTATTTATTTATGTTATTCTAACAACTATTTTTAGAGTTTCTAAGTTTACTATGAACATGTCATATACAAAATACTTGACTGTGTCTGTAATCACACCAAAATAATAACACAATTACAAATTTTTTTATGTATAATCACTGTAAAATAATATCGATTCATGATTTGGGTTACATTGTAGCTATCTAACAACTATTCTTAAATAAACCTACTTATTTTATTGAATCACAGGTGTTCGGCCTTCACATAAGCTGAGTTAATCACAGTTTCCATTATATGAATCGAGTAAACGTCATACTCGAATGTTTTGCATAATTAGGGTGAAGTTACACAAATGACGAAGTTCACATGCACCCATCCATCCAATAAAGTATAAATAACTTGCATGGCAATCACCATAGATGCTTGGCCTATCATGTCTGTTGTTCATAAGATGTAGGTATGTACTATGTTTTGGTACTTGTGTACTTATATGCATTGTTGACTAATTTTATTAACCGAAAGTTTTCTTTATGAATTAAAGAGAATAGGAATAATGAAATTTTACATGTTCTCAATTGCTCAGAAGCTACATATGAAGTAATTTAATTATTTCATCTTCGGTATGAATGTAAAAAATTATGTTAAAAAGCATTCGGTTCGTCAGGGGAAGAGGGATATAGTGACATAATCTATAGAACTACTAAACAAAATGCTGGGCATGCACATAACCATATTGATATTTTTATATCTTAATATATAAAAAATGCGTTCAGCAGATTAAAATATGTATACAGTACAACTCGCATTAAAAAAACAGCATGAATTGGTCACTAAATTACAGATGGATAACCTGTCTCGTTGCGTAAGTAGCCTATTTTGTGTTTCCGGCCGAGCAAATAATTTGTCAATGGAATGGCCTAAGTTTGTTGGTTCGGCGATACATTAATTCATAAAAGCTGGAGACAAGACAAATGTCGGTAAATGCGGCATTCATCTACGTCTGAATCAACGTAATAGTTCCCTTCGGCATGTATAAATAAATACGTGTTCTGAAAGAACAAAGTAAACCACGAAAGGATGTTATTTTTACTCCGAAATAGTCTTGCGGTGCTTCTTTCAAGGTCAGTAATAGTAAGAATAAATTTAAAAAAAGTTAAATTTGCTGCAAATAATACGTTACCTAATGCCGTGCATTATAATATGCAACTGTTTATTTGCCTTATCTTCATATTTGACGAATATAAAAAACTATCGTATTGTTCGGTTTGCCTACTTAAAATTGCAAACCACATGAGACGAAATTTGTTATTATGACAATTTTAAACTACTTTAATTATTCGACTATCACAAAACGCCTTATACTGTCCATTATATTTACACTCGTGTGGGATCTCGCTGACGAAGTGCGCAAAACTCGACGCATTCGAACAGCTGATCAAGCAGGCCTGTATTTTTCTTTCGCCTATGGTTCCTACCAACATTCAGGTTGCTAACCTCCAGGGGGGGGGGATTCAGTCAATGCAGTGTGTTAGAGGCGCTGTTTTACTTTGCAGCAGGGAAATTGTATTGTGTCTTTGTTGCCTGTTTTGCCGCGCTCTCTGTACTCCGAGGGATTGTATACTGATATGGCCTTACTGACTATGGGCACATCCATAGGTGGTAGACTTTACACCAGTGGTACTCAAACTTTTTTTTAGGGGTCACATTAAGAAAAACTACGACCGCCGCGGGCCGCACTTACGAAACTTGACATCATAATATTTGTGAACTAAAAGCAGGTAGGTAATTCGATGACATTTAGAATTCAGAGTGTTGTGCATCGTCTTGCAGGTCGTTTGTTTATTCGGTCGATAGGGTGATGTCGGGCGGAGGTAGTACATCAAAAATATTTACAGAAGTCGCCTGACTGATAAAATAATGAAAAATATTGTCTAGTTTTATCAGTGACCTTAACTTTTAATAAATTCTTATTATGTATTGCCTTTTTTTGTAACAGACACCCTAAAAATAAGAATTTGGTAACTTTGAAGCTGGCGAGCCTGGCCACAAAGAATGGGTCCGCGGTTCGCTGTTTGAATACCCCTGGTCTACACTATCAGGGTAATTCCATTTTTGTTTCAAAAAACGTGCAATTGTTTATGGTAAATTTTTGAAACCTAATTATTTTTTACCCTACTTAGAGATTTTACAACCTCATCCCCGGTCCAGAATGTTTCCTTGCCACAGAGGCATACATTTTTTCTTCACTTTAAATTTTAATTTTGGTCTTCATGCTGTTTTATACCTTCACAGGCTACGAGCAGGCCATATTTCCAGGCCGGTTTATCATGTGTCCTATTCGGCCAATGGATTGTGGGTATGAAATGTTAGGTGAATAAAATGTCAGAATAAAACGCATTAGCATATTCATTCGATTAATAACTGGCTGTTTCAGGCACTGGTCCCTAAAGCAGAAAATCTTGCTGTCATATGAGTGCATTTAACCTCGCTTTCAGCATTGTTTATGTATCGTTAAAATCCTACAGAAAGGCGTGTAAGAATTCCAAACGCAGTTATGTGATTTGTGGGGAGGCCTATAGCCCCGCTTCAGCAAACTTCTTTACATACAGCACTTCGAAGGACCACCACAGACCACTGACCCTCTACCCTTTCTCATCGCTCCGAAATCTTGAAATACTCGGAGGTATTTCTCAGATTAGCTAGCTTCCATCTATTTCCAAATTCCCTACACACTTTCTAAGTCCTTGTAGATAAAAATCTTAGAAAATATTAGAACCAGTACCAGGTGCCCAAAATTATTTCCAGCAGCCGTGTAGATCACCCAAGCAACGTCATCATTAACTTATGAAGATACTAGTTTTGATTTTAAGATTATTCATAGTAAAGATGTTGAGTTTAAATGACGTGTTTATAATGTAAAGGAAATTAGTAATAAATAGTTCGTCAAGCCTTAAGACTCATATTTATGTGATATTTGGTTCAGTTAAAACCGCATTCTCAGCACGTTGATCAGAAACGTGGGATGCTGGCAAATCACTCGGAATGCAAATACCCATCTCTCAAATTTACGTGAAAATCCTATATCAACACAAGAGAAGATGAATCTATAGATATTATAAAATCCAACGTCTCTCTGTCTGTCTGTTTGTCTGTATGTTAGTGCGCTTATCACTCGAGAACCACGTATTCGATTTACGTGTTTTTTTTTTTAATTCATAGCTATGTTTTCTGGATAGGTTTTGGTATATCTTTTGCTACGTAAAGTAACATAAGGAATAAGCAGTGACGATAATAGTGAATCAAGTTGGAAAAAAGTTTGCGGCCAGCGCACTCTCTTGCAATACGGTGTCTAAACCGTTAAAGATGGAACAATATCATGTAGTAAAGAATTGTGTAGAATTAAAAGACCTAAAAAAATTCCGCCGTAGCATACATCTATCTATAACAGAGAAATACTAATAAGTGTTTTTGCCATTTGATTCACCGGGACGTTGAGTTTTATAATATGTATAGAGTATAGAAGATTAACACTAAGTAAAATTAAACTTTATTTAAAAAAACCTTAACAATTTTTTTGTAGTCCACACGAGCTAAGCTGCGGGCACAGCTAGTCGGTTATAAATACGATAAGGAGATTTTATTGTTGGGAAATAAACGGCCGAAATTACACTGTCTGCATCAAAGTACCTCTTCCTCCTACTGTAGAGGGCTTAACGAAACAATGAATAATGCCACTGAAAAGTAACAACTACAGGAAGCCTCATCAAATTTCGATTGTAGTTGCAGGTGTCAGGATGCATTAGGGCGTTCAGTGAAAATTTGTCAAACAACATTATTTATGGGTAATTTCGGTTCATAAGATCAAACAGACGCATATGGATGAGAAGACATCTTTAAATTTGTGAGTACGTGGTGTAGATGCAACTTCAGAACAGAAAGTACATCGCTAGTTTATAAAACGTTCTACCCGTAATCAGCGTCCCGATGATACAGAAAATAAGGAAAGTGAAAGAAATAGACAACTTGGTACTGCAAGAACAGATGGAACATCATAAACAGCAGTGTGTGTGGAGAGTTACAATAATCTGTTCGTTCCTCGTCATAATGAGACTCTACGTGATCATAACATGGTGCTGCGTGCTCATAAGTGGATCTCCTTACATAATCTGAAAGACGAAATAAATAGCGTATAAAACAGGAATATTTCGTAAAAAGACTTATGGAAATTCCTAGACTCACAGAGCCATATTTTTCAAGAGTGAGTTCGTGAGTTGTGTGGATTATTATTGTCGATGTAGAAGAAAACTCTTTGGAATTATGTCGATATATTTACTGTGTTTCAAAAAAAGAGTACTTGTGAGAGGTACAAAAACCACTATTAATTTCCGAACAATCTGGTGTATATTTATCGGTGGTATAAACTAAAGAGCTAAAAAAACTGGTACACCTGCCTAATATCGTGTAGGCCCCCCGCAAGCACGCAGAAGTGCCGCAAGACGACGTGGCATGGACTCGACTAATGTCTGAAGGAATGGAGAAGGCATTTCTTACAATGAATCCTGCAGGGCAGCCCACAAATCCATAGGAGTGCGAGGCGGTGGAGATCTCTTCTGAACAGCACGTTGCAAGGCGTCCCAGATAAGCTCAATAATGTTCATGTCTGGTGATTTTGGTCGCCAATGGAAGTGTCTAAAGTCAGAAGAGTATTCCTGGAGCAACTCGGTAGCAACTCTCGACGTGTGGGGTGTCGCGTTGTCCTGCTGGAATTGTCCATGTCCGTCGGAATACACAATGGACATGAATGGGTGCAGGTAATCGGACAGGATGCTTACGTATCTGTCACCTGTCAGAGTCGTATCTAAATGTATCAAGGGTCCCATTTCAAGCCAACTGCACACGCCTCATACCATGACAGAGCCTCCACCAGCTCTACTGTTCCCTGTTCACATGTAGGGTCCATGGATAAATGAGGATGTCTCCATACCCTTACACATCCATCCGCCCGATACAATTGGAAACGAGACTCGGCAGACCAGGCAACGTGTTTCCATTCATCAACAGTCCAATGGCGGTGTTGGCGGGCCCAGGCGAGGCGTAAAGCTTTGTGTCATGCAGTCAACAACGGCACACGAGTGGGCCTTCGGCTCTGAAAGCCCATATCAATGATGGTCCGTTGAATAGTTCGCACGCTGGCACTTGTTTATGCCCCAGCATTGAAATCTGTGCCAATTTGAGAAAGGGTTGTACGTCCGTCACGTTTAATGATTCTCGTCAGTCGTCGTTTGTCCCGTTCGTTCACGATCTATTTTTGGCCTCAGTGATGTCGAAGATTTGATGTTTTACCGGATTCCCGATATTCACGGTACACTCGTTAAATGGTCGTACGCGAAAATCCAAATTTTATCGCTACCTCGGAGATGCTNTTTATCGCTACCACGGAGGTGCTATGTCCCATCTATCATGCGCTGACTATAACTTCCCGTTCAAAATCACTTAAATCTTGATAACCTGCCATTGTAGAAGCAGTAACCAATCTAGAAACTTTGCCAGACGCTTGTTGTCTTATATAGTCGCTTGCGATAGCATCGCGTTACTCTGATTGGTTCCATACCTCTGTTATTTGCATACGCACGCCTATACCAGTTTTTTTTGGCTATCCAGTGTATTAGGGCTTATTTGTGATCAACAGCTATCAAAACAACNTTAGGGCTTATTTGTGATCAACAGCTATCAAAACAACACCATCCTAGCACTATCTGTGTGAGCTAGATAGTTCTTTACAGCAAGCAAACCCAGTCGTAAAATAAATAAATTGTGTTTGGCACTGACTTTTATAATTCTGAATTTTTTTTTCCTTTAAGTATTGACAAGTCTCTGGTTATAAAGAATTGCAAATTCCCACTTATGTATGACATATTATTTGTAGCAGTTATTATTATGGATTTGGATTTCAAGTGTTCTTTTCCACTGTGGAAATATTATTTTTACAACAGCCAATTCTGTTTATAAGTTATTATTTGTCTCGTTGATTATGGATAGTTTTATTAGTATAAACTGAGTTTCTTCTTAAATCAAGTATCTGTCCAGGACAGGCGAAAATTTATGAATTTATTTTGGAAATATTATCACTGATTAGATTTAATTTTTGATACTATACATAATAATACTTACATCTATAGTAACACTCCGATACTGTCATAATTGAAATATACAGTATGTAACACTGTTACACCTATAAACGTGGCCTGGGTATTCGTTAGAAAAATAAGACAAAACACAAATTTATATAAACAATGGTTTAAAGTATTTCTGAGATTGATACACGTCCTTGAAGATGAAGTAGAAATATGAGATCGTTTCACACTTTACAAAATGAATTTACGATAAAATGAATAATGTTTAATAATAACAAATATATATCTTAAACATTTAAGGGGGTAGCATCCTTAATAAATTTGCTTAGTATTGTGTATTTTCTTTATCAATCTTGCTTTAGTACACTATACGATCATAACTGAGTACTTACAAGTTCAGAGATTTATCTTTTTAATACGTTGTTAAGGAATAATTAAGTTTTTATTGTCCATTTTATTAAATTTGCTCCATGATCGGAGGATAATTTCATGTGTTAAACTTCCCTTTTTTAAACCAATTTGATTGTATTCTATGCTTTACAATGTCTTATTTTTTCGTTTTTCGGTTGTAACCCTCCGAAAACAGTTTCTTTCTGTACCCCTCGAAACTGAAAATTTCGACGCGCATTTTAAATTACAACTACAGACAAACGAAAAGGAGTACAAAGAAACTAAAGAAAGCATGTCATGAGGGAATGCACATGGATTCAATTAGTGACCTGACTATCTCGTAAAAATACTAGCTGGTGGAGATATAGTCCAAGTAGCCGTTTTTAGCA
>NQII01000148.1:0-12726 GCA_002778355.1 Clitarchus hookeri
GAAGATGAAAGATACAAGAAGAATACAATGACGTGTTCCCTACGATTTGTATGTGGCTCGGTAGGTCTTTCAGGGATTTGCTTTGTTTTGCGTGTGGTTTATCGCTATGCTGTTTATTAATACTGTCCAATCCTGTGTCGTCGGTTTTGGGGTGCGAAGGTGTACGCAATATCTTCGTGGGAGTGTTTGAAATTCTATGCCCTTGGAGTTTGTCCTTCTGGGACAGTCCTCCTTTGTTGCGGTTTGCCCTTTCCATATCCACGACATCTGGGTTGTCCAATTGAAAGTTACTGTACGAATTGAAAGTTTCCCACTCTAGGTGTTGTGTTGGATATGGTGGTAGGTAAGGGTCGTCAAGGTGTACTAATGGTTTTGATGGGCCAATCATCTTCACTCAAGCCGCTTAGGTAACTTCTTCCAAGTCTATGCACTTGCCGTTTTCTTTCCAACACGCACATGAGTAAGCAGCAACGTTGTGGTCACAATATCCGTGTGTTGCACAGCGTCGAATGAACATTGCGATGCTGTGCTGTGGCTTATAGTGGTATTTATACTGATATCTGGTGATAACTTTTGACATTGCTTCTTGCGTCAATAGCGCGCGCGCGAGGTTGTTGAATTGTTATGTAATTCGGAGTTGAATGAGGTTAGTCCATTCCTCTAGTCCGATGACGTAATGTATACCGGACTAGACGATCGGACTAAGTACAGAATATATTTGTACNGCAGGTGGTTTTCGTACTAGCTTACAGAATGGCCACCATAGAAGTGGAATGCAAGAGCATGCTGTTTACGGTTTTCCTACCAAGCTTCTGGCTCCGAGCTCCATCCTCCCCATCCCTGTTTCTGAATGCCCTATTTATAACTACTACTAACTTATTATTTTTGTTCTGTACTATATTAGCGTTTTCGTTACAGTTATAAATTAACAAATAAGAGATCTTCATACAAAACAGGAGTCCTGCATTAATAACCTATTAAATTCTTACGAACTGTGCTTGGCATGACAACAATTAAAACATTCAACATACCAACAATTGCAATATTCCACATAACAACTATTGACAAATTCTACATACCAAAACTGAAACTTTCAACATACTAACAATTGAAATGATAGAAGCCATATAACCAACCATGTAAAATAATTTCGAACATGTAGACTACAACCTAATTTTCTTATTTCTGCATGAAAGCAGGAAGAGAAACTTTGAAGTTGGCAGATACTGCCAACTTGAAAGTTTCTCTTTCTGCCCTTGTGTCTTCCCCGGCCATAATGAAGAGAAGCGGCTCGTATAAAAACCAGGATGGCTTTGGAACTTCATCAGTTGCTGAACCACTCTTTTTTTTCGACACGTATTCATTGTGGACACGTCAGAAGTAAGAGTGGGGACACTTTATTTTGTTAAGGACAGTTTTTGCTTTAACCATGTCACATTTGTTTTTGAGGAACTGTAGTGTGTCACTGCGTTTTATTCTGTCTTTATAATCTACAGAATTAGACATCCACAAACATGGGAATGTCTTGTAGTCTTCAACGAACTCTAGATTTTTGTCATTTGTCCATTCAGCCATACCAACAACACAGAAAGAATTAACAAATCGGTTCAGACAATATAATTGAAGCTGCCTGATTAGCGGAAGGCGCACGAGTGTTGCACGTAGCTCCCCGTCTGGGATGGCGAGCTACTTGCGTCCTCACACTGCGGACTATGCGCACAGTTTAGAGGCATGCCTCTCCTTGCACCGTTGCATGCGCCTACTTGAAACTACGTGCAACAGGCGCATGCCTCCAAGGCGCACAGGTGTAAACGCCCCTGTACGTCAACTTGCTGTGGAAGTTCAAGGTCGCTTAGCAGCGGCGAGCGAATGTCGCTCAGTTTTTTCACAGTCGGTCAACTTAGGTGATAGTGTGGGCGCTGCGTTTCAGGGTCACATAACGGCTCTTCAGGCAACGGACTGGCATGGGGAAACGCGGCGGTGTGGTAACTGTTCTGTGCGTGGACAATCTCTAGCCGAGATTGTGACCAGGCATTTCGTTCAGGGGCTCAAACAAAATGTTTCGGATGCGGAGAGGTAGGGCACGTCCGCAGGGACTGTGCTAAGCAGGAAAACGGGAATTGAGAGGGAAGAGGCATGGCATTTCTGGTCTTGTCAAGCAAAAAAACTCAGCGCAAAGTCAAATGTTGTATGATTAAGATCACATGCGGCGGTAAGCCATTTTCCGCCTTGGTTGATACAGGAGAGACGCATTGTGTAGCAAGTGCTGCCATTTTAAAGAAATTATTGGATAAAAAAATTATTACTAATTGCCGGATGAGTTCCCTTAGTTAAAAATGTTTGTGTATTGCGAATGGTGATGTGACAAATAGTAAGTATGTTGTGCGTTTAGATTTTAAGATCGGACGTTTAAGTTTCGGATTTTGCCTCGTGCCAATTATGACGCTGTTTTGGCATTAGACTTTTTGGGTCATGCCAGGACTTCGGTAAATTTAGACGATGAAGCCTTGTCTTTTAATTTTGCGCAGAATATAAATATCACCCTTCAGGTAGAATATTCCTGTGATATATTTTTTTAGGTTCAGAGAGGTGAAGACTCCTTTCCCAAAGATTTTCAGGAGCGCTTAGCTAACTTGTGCGAAGAATTTCAGGAAGTAATGTATACATTTTCTTTAACTGATGGTGTCCCTGTGCGTGATCATTATTTTAAGTGGCCCCCTCCCAAGTGACGTGCTTTTAGGGAAATTATAGATAAATTGCTGGAAGTAGGTGTCATAGTTCCATCCACCTCTGATTACTGCTCGCCTAGCTTTTTGGTACGGAAAAAGAATAGTGACAAGTTTAGATTGGTGGTAAACCATTCGGATTGGCACCTGTCTCATTTACGCCAGGTTTTTTTTTCATGCGGGAAGTAGGACCGACAGTTAACCCTGATAGTAATTTTGGGTTCGCGCAAAGTTAGATTATTAGGCTACGTTTTATGCACGGGCCGATTATTAATTGATCCTGATCGTGTTGCACCCGTGCTTCAGTTTCCCCGCCCGCATAATATAAAGCGAGTGCAAACATTTTTGGGACTGCTAGGATATTATTCTCGCTTTATTGAACACTTTTCTGAAATGAGTGGTGCTCCTAAATAGTTTAAAGAAGGGAGTAGAATTTTCCTGGGGTTCCGAGAAAGAAAATGCGTTTTTGGTTTAAAAGGAGAAACTTTCTTCCCCTCCTGTTTTGCATCTTCCTGATTTTTCACGGAGATTCGTGGTCCAAGTTGAAGCCTCGTCTTTAGCTTTGGGGGCAGTTTTAGGCCAGAGGGTTGAGTTAGGTTCAGCACCTATAACATTTGCCAGCCGTAGTCTTACTGAAACGGAGCGTAAAATGGCCATTTATGAGAAGGAAACCCTAGCTTGTCTCTTCGGATTGTTGAGCACGATAAATGTGACCTATATACTGATAACCACGCTTTGAGTTGGGTGCTAAATCACCCGCATCAATTAGAAAAGTTACGGCGTAGTGTTCTACGACTTTCTCGGTTTCGGTTTAAGGTTTTTCATGTTCGTGGTGCCGAAAACCAGGTGGCCGATGCTTTTTCGCTTATGTGCGACCCTAATGATTTTGAGGGCAACAAGATAGCGAATTTAAATATTATACAGAATTTCCCAGAATGTTTTGTACCTCTCCGAGAGGTTCAAGCTAGCGGTGTTTGGTTTAGGCAAGTGAAGGTGGATATGGCGATGGGTGCAGCGCATCCATATGTCGAAAGTACTGGCGTACTGCATTTCACAGGAAATAATTGTTGTGCTAATAAAATAGTCGTTCCCAAGTCTTTGAGGCCGATGATACTTCGGTATTTCCACGACTCTGTATTTGGTGGCCACTTAGGCGTTAGCAAGACATTTCAGAAAATTGCCTTACATTTTGCTTGGCCTTCACTAAAGTAATATGTTTCTACATACTTAAGATCGTGCAACGATTGCCAAAATGTAAACATGCCCAACAACCGAACGTGGGTCATTCAATGGTTCAAGTTGCCCAGGGTCCTTGGCATGTTCTACATTTAGATATTTTTGGGGCGTTAGTATGGTCAAAGAAGGGTAATAATATTTGTATTTTGATATTGTTGGATACCTTTACTAAGTTTTTTGTTATTTTGCCTTTTCGCAACATGAAAGCACCTAGTAATGTTAAGGCCTTGTATGATCAAGATCGGAAGGTATTTGGTGGGTCTGCAGAGGTAGTTACTGATATTGCTCGCCATTTTCAGTCACACATATTTAAAGATGTTTTCCAGCTGGGCTATTAAACATTTTTCTTCTAGTCCTTACTATCCATAGGAATACCAGATGGAGAGATTTAATAAAAAAATTTAAGGTTTGCTTAACAATCTATTATAATCAAGAGCAGGCGAACTGGGATAAAGATTTAAATTTTATTAATTTCGGATTTAATAGTGCGTTGCATGTATCTACTCTGGTTCCTCCATCTCTTCCCTTCCTTGATCATTCACTCCTCAACATCTGGAACACCCCTCCTTTGCTCAGCCCTCTCAGTGACGCTGATCGTGAACGCCTGCTGGACGAGGTCTTCTGTAGGCTCGATGCAGCTAGATGCTGCCATGATATATCAGGCTAGAGTTCCAGTCCCGTTAAGACAGATGACCCGGTCCTATGAACAATTATGTATTAGCTGATTTGAGCAGAGACATAGGCAGGAAGTTTATTCCTAAGTACATTGGTCATTTTATAATTATACATTTTTTGGGAGTAAACACTAATATTGGTGCACCCAGAGTCGGCTCATATTTTTCGTAAATCACATGTGAGTCAGTTAAAACCTTACGTGCTGCGTAATTAAAGTTTGTGATTAGTGAAAGATACAACTTAAATTGTTTGCTGTTTGTAAGCGCATGTGTGTTCCCCTTCCTGATTCATTTCCATTTTGTTGTACTCTCTCCTCATTCCCTGTTTGTTTTTTCCTTTGTTCCACCCGGGACACTCCAAGCATTACTTCGCTGCGGTCATTCAGCGCCACCTTTTCCAGGAGATATCTACTGGTTTTTCGCGAACTGATGCTTTGCGCCTGTCCTGCCCGACTGCAACCACCCGGGCATGTGTGCCCGACGAGGTGTCTGTCTCAGGCGCTCGGATTATTGGTGCATCCTCGCTGCCCACCAACGGTCTCCGGAAACCTACTTACTCAGAGGAGCTAATACTCACGGCTGAGATTTTTCAGCGATTGAAAAATTTGTTTCTAAGTCAGCACCGACTTCAAGATTGTGGCTTATTCTGTAAATTGTATGTACTGTGACGTGTTCTTCATCTCGTTGAGAGAAGTTTACCGGCTAGGACACTGATTTCGGGGTAGGGGTTGTGCCGCTAGCTTGCGCTTTCTTCTCCTGTCCCCCTCTGCATTCGCAATTTGTTACTGTTGATTACATTAGCAGCGGCGACGACTGCCGGCTGTCTACTTCCCTTCTGCACGTCTTAAGGTGTACACCATTACTGTTATGTACTGCACTTCCTCTAGGGCGTCAAATTACGGCGAGTATGTGTCCGAGGTTTAGCTTGTATAACGGTTTTAGATTTAATGTTTTATTAATTATGACGTTGCGTGTTTACTCTGGGGCGTGCTGTCGAAGAGTTTGGTTTTTCTAAATAACGCTTCTGTCGCTGTTCAAAATTAAGACGCTTCACCGCAGCATTTTCCATCTCGTTTTAATGCAGTGTTTAATTATGTGCTAATTTTTTTGTGTTTGTTAGCCGCCCCGGTTTTTTGTGGATCTGTTTATTTCATGAAAGTAACATTTATGGTCCCCGTGTTAATGATTTGAGTTTGGATCAATAGGAGTAGTCAATGTGCTCTATTTTAATATTGTTTGTGGTTTTATGTGGTGAGGACTTTGATTTGGGTCCTTATGAGCGCCCCTCACTATACTTTATCCATTCCAAGGTGGCAGCACATACAAACATTGCCAGCGGCACAATCAAAGTCTGTCTGACTTTGATTGTGCCGCTGGAATGGATAGTGCACTTTGTCTTTTATTTGCGCTTTTAAGGAAAAGCTTAAATTTTGTTTGTAGGTGAAGAAAGTTGTACTGAAGGATTTTTAACTCTAGGAAAATCTCTTAGAAATAATTCTAGTATATACCACTGAGGTGTGCAAAATATTTTATACCGACACCAAAACTAATGTTTAAATAGCATGTAAAATCTCTCTAAAAATATTATGTGTAACAAAACTATACGGTACAAAGAGCAGTAAGACCACTGCATGTTTACTGCCACAACTAATATCCATGTCCATTATTAATACATAAATCACGTGTCATCTACTAAACGTTCAATTGTATTTCACTTCAAAATAGTGACACGTTGACAAACGTGGAAATTAAACAAACTTTGTTTTTTCTCATGCCAAAGATATTGTGCATGCACACAGCACTTCACTGAAAATAATGGCTGCTGTGTACATGCGACATTAGCGTCCGCAACATGTTTCAGTTTCACCAATGCGTTCGTTTAAAGATTCTTGCAGCCGAAGTAAATAATTACGCAAAATATTTTGTACATACGCCATTGCTTCAATTGCGTATGTCCAGAATATTTCTCTTCACTTGATTAAAATCAGTTTTAAGTCCCTGACTTTCCCTTCCTCTATTGCAAATTGAATTCCTTCAAACTCTATGTTTACATCCCACCGTTGAATACTTAATTTATACATTTTGTTAGGCCTATGGAGCAATAATAGGTAACTACTGCGAGAGTAGTGCATTATGCCTTATAGTTATTGAAAAAATTATTTTACTATCATTTCATACCAAGACGCAAATACCACAACTATAAGTGTAGTTTGAAACCTATGTTTATACATGTCCAACCAGTATATACCGAGCCTTGTGCCACACACACCTGTCACGTATTAGAAAAATCACAGATGCATCACCAATGTACACCGACGTTCGAAAACTAATGTTTAGGTTGAGTCCGGTTAAACTGTTTGACCCATCAGTTCAACAGGCCCTAATATTCTGTGGATCTGGTGAATGTGCACCTAAACATCCAATCTATGCATTTTTGAACACTTCCTCTGGAAAATAAAAGTGAACACACCCTCATCTTGTCATTTTTTTTTTTGCATTCCAATGTAAACTAAAGTAATTTGAATATTTAAAATACGGGGTGAAAACTTTAGAATGTGTGTGTAATGACAATTTAAATCTGGAAGCAGATGAAAATACAGCTGAAAATCATCCTGTTCATGAAAAATGTCCCAACCGGTGATCAACCACTGGTGGATCTGTTGATGAATTTCCGAATACGTGGCTGGCTCTCCACATAAACTCTTTCAAATTCTTTTGAGATGATTTAGTTTGAACCAATTTTGTTAAGCGCATCTGCGTCAGTCACAATGTCACAAACAGCCATAAACTATTCAAGATTTGCTACTTTATGGCCGAGGGCCAATTCTCTGTGGCCCAGGACATGGCGCAACTAGTAAACGTGGTGAGACAGATGAAACTAAGGCTGAAAAAAGGGGAGCAAAAAGCCACCAACAACTTTATGGATGTAAATTTCTCATTTAAAATGGAACCTAGGTACTTACAACAAAGACTAGCACACATTCAGATATTTATTTACAGGAAGTAATGACAATGCTCATATGCCACAAATTAGACTGTAATCCAAAACTATTTCGTTCACAGACAAGATACGACCTGTCCTCTCACGATTTGTTCAACCTGACGTAACAGACAGTGGAACATTGCTCCCCACTTCACTTTCTAGGACATGCTTCCGCAACAAGGGATATAAATGTTTTTAACGTCTTGTGTACAGGGCGCGCTCGTATGATATGGTTGTGGTTCATGTTGACATTTGACATACAATTAATGGGAAAACATGCAGCTGATCATGGTGCGAAAGGTATCCAATTAAATATTTATAACAAGTTGGGCGAACATTCTAAATCATGGTTAAAATACGTACCTACAAAACACCAAATAAACACCATTCATTGCACTGTATAATTAAGACTGAATCCTCTGCTTCAATTCTTCAGCATGTCAATAATCTGCCAAAGACAAATTATACTAGCATAAAACAGCTGAATCACGCTATTATAAAACTTCGACGACATGCATGCACAAACATTCTTCACAAAAATGTTTGCAGTATAAAACTATACCAGCAAAGGTGTTCGGGCACAAGCCATGGTACGAAGATGACGCATTCCTACATCCCCTTCTCTCACCCTGAATCAATAAAATCAACCCTAGTCTTTCACAACAGGGGCTGGGCAGACATCCTTAAATTATTTCCTTCTTTCCCTCTCAGTTACTTTGACGCAGTCATTAGTAACGCATTGTGGTATTCCAACTTTTAAAGGCAGCGCAAATTCTCTAGTCAAGTATCCTCGACGGAGTTTCTAAAATTTCCAACGCAAATCTCGGGAACCAGAAAAAAAATTCCCGCAATTTGATTTGGTACATTTTCCGCAGCATTTCAAATCCCATACATTTACAGCTTGCTGGACATCCTGCACCAACTGAAACCAGAGTTTCAGTAACCGGTGTTCCAAAAAGTACGTTTGTGTGCCGTATACACAAAAAAGCTTATTTTGGGTGAAAACATGGTGCAAAAAGTATGCAGCGTTTAATGTTACAATTTTTCTAATTGTTTGGCAACAAGGGAGATAGCAGATGTGGCATTATTTTATTTGGAAGACATCTGTTTATTAACAAAAACTAATATTTTGTAGAAAATATCAGATTGTTTAGCAAGATGAAATTTCACTCGTAAAAAAGTAGACTACACAATGCCAACATTTTTGTAATTGACTGGCGTAAATGGTTTTATTGAAATGTTCTCCGATTTTTCTGCAAGAGAACATCAAAATTCAATTTACACTCCCAAATAAGTACACGGTGTCCAATGTTAACAGTTTTTGTCATTATTGGGCGACATGGGAGGTTACAGATACCCTTTATTTCGAAGAAGTCTGACTATTGAACACTATTTACCATGCTCTGTGAATATTTGCACAACTCATGTTTTTAACATTTTGGGTGGTAAGGGGAGGCTAGGTATGAACCCCTCTGGTTTCACAACCTATAACAACAAATTCCTATTTAATTTAAAAAAACATACAATTTTCTTGCAAAGAAATTAATAAACATGGATTTCTTGCAAAAAAAATATTTTTTACGTATAGGGGTGGAGGATGGGTCAAAACTATCTATAGCGACTGATCTGTCATGATAACCTTACTTCCAGAAATTGTTAAGTGTAATTTTAGTAAAGTTCTACTGTAATAGTCCCTTAAAAAGAACTGCAAAACAATGCAATCCCCCCTTCCCAAGGAAACTTACTGAGCTTCGGCGATAATATCCTCCATCGAGTACTTGACTGTCTTTCAGTGCCTGCAGTGAAATAAAACAAAAGGAAAAGTTGAGAAAAATATGTGCATTGCATTCGTACAATTTCTTTGCATTGTTTTCTTCACAACAGCTGGAGCGGAAGGATACGCTATGGCAACTTTAGAAATCACAAAATTTGCTGTACTTACATTAAATGGAAAATAACATTTTTCCCAACAAACTGCCCGAACAGGTGCCACTTCTTAGGCAGATTCGCTGTCCAGTTTTACAGCAATTTTAAGGGTGAGCATGTGTCTCCACTTTTGAGATTCTCCAGGACTGTAGATATTGACGTACTCAGCCTTTATCAGATGCAGGAAATTAATTCTAATTTCCCTTCTTCCCTTCTCGCTGGCTGTCTCAGAAAATTTAGCTTCCAAATATTTTTTCTACAAGATGTTTAGTGGCACCATTATGGCTATCCAAGCTTGGAATATTGGTTTCCTAGTATTAAATTGTAGAGCTTACAAAAACAATATACACATTTTATTGCAATATTGAACTAACTTTCCAATTCCTCTATTGTCCCGACAACCTTCCAGGGTGTCCAGTGAGACCAAGTTGAATTTCCCGCTTTTCCTTGAAATCCCGACACAAAAAAATGAGTGGAGTGGATAGATTTGGGTGGCTCCTAAGGGCCAATGAGGGTGAAGCGAGGCGAGTACAAAGCAGCACTGGAAGGAAAGGCTGGGGAAATTGGAGAGCCTTGAGAGAACCCGCCGACCAGCATCACATCTGGCACGATCCCCACATACAAAAATTCGGGAGCAACCCCACCGGGTATAGAACCCTGTTTGTTTACGTGGGTGGTGAGTATTCTAACCACTACACCACACAACCCCCAATATAAATATTCAAATTTAGCAAAATGGAAAACGTGCAACCCACTCTAATTTACAGCAATATAAGAAAACAGAATAACATGACAATGCTGAATAGCGACAGGCATTATTAATTTAATGGTCTGAGCATACAAGATCCGTTGTAGGAATTGAAAGATTTCTAAATTATGGATGTAAATATGCCTTGCTTGCAGTACATAAAAGAGTATTGTCATCTATAGACTGATTATTTCAATGTTTATCAATTTACACAAGCTGTCAAACGAAAACACCAGTAACATGTCCAGTAGAAGCATAAGTAATGAAGGTGGAGGGGGAATTAGTAAAAGAATCCTTCAAGGATTGGATACAGAGGTTGAAACTGAGGCAGTAATATCATATGAGAACAGACAATTGGCAAATAAAGAAGAACTGAAGCATACTTGGGAGGAAATGGAGCGTTCTAGCAGACCTGCCCAACAGATTGCAACTGGGCACAATGATCTCCAAGAAAAACTGCACAAGGTTCACTACGTAGATGTGTACTTAAATACAGTAAAACTCTCCCGTTTTTACGTTCCTGGTATTTATGTTTTCTGCACCGTTTTTCCAGGTCCCATTTATTCACCTACAAGTTTAATAAATTGCTTACCCGCAAATTACATTGCAGCATATTTGTCATTCCCGCTTTTAACATCACGTACAAAATAAACTTTGATACCGATGCAAACACTAGGAATAGTAGTAATGAGCTCAGTGAACTTCATGTACCTGTGTAACTTGGAATAATGTGAGCCATGATGGAGACTGCGATCAGCACAACAAATGCCATGAAAGCAGCAATAGTCTAATCTTACTGCTTCTGCAAGTGCTACTGGTATTCAACTGCACACAATGTTAGTCATGTTCCACGTGTTGTAGGTTCTAGGGAAATAACTTCAGCACTGTAAACCAAGCAGCTACTTAATCGTAAATTGCGTTTAGAAGAGTTCAAATTTTTTAACGCGAGGGCAAAAAAATGGCGGCACACACTTTCCGTATAATATAAAAATAAAAAAATTCCACTACCTGATTAGTTGGTGGGAAATTTGTGTTTCTCTGGCCCAAAAACTCTAAATTTATGTCTATATGCTTAAAAATGGCAACACTGTTGTAAAAAATGCTGCTAAGTGTGAACGGAGCACAAAAAAGTAAATACTGGAAAGAAAAAGTCAGCAAAATGTTTTGTGCGACAGCAGACTGTCTGAAAACCTGCGCGCTGGTTGTGTCACAATTTCAGCGTTCGCCTTCATCTGTAATTCTTATAAGATTCTTCCCCAAATGCCGAATGTAACAGGGATAGACTATGTTTACAAAAACTATTCATCTGGAGTGGTTATTTTGGGACACATCGAAAATCTGCCACCAGCTGGACAATTTTGTGTTTAAAAAACTCTTTTTAACTGCTTCATAATTAGGTTTTACTGTCTGGAATAATTGGGTTTACTATCAAGTTGCTTGTGACTACCGTTTTGCAATCTTCCTTTCGAATATATTCTGAATTTGGTCTTGCCTGTTAAGTTGCAATTACTGAACGAAAACATGACATAGTAAAGAGATTCCTATAATATCTATGTCATCTTACTTATTTTTCTATTGAATTTTACCAATAGGAAATATTTATTAAAGAAGAGAAAAAATAACAGAGAAGATAATTTTTGATTAATTTTAAAGCCTTCCCTCAATTTAAATTTTTTTTACCTTGTCCTCTTTTTATATATATATTTAAAAAAAAAAGGGGGGGGGGCGTTTTTCAGTTTCACTGTAATAAACAATATAATCTTGTCATTTCTGAAGACATCCAAAGCACTGAGTGTGGCGACCATAACTTTGGCCACCTAGATGAAGAAATATTGGCAGTCAAACTATGTAAGCATGTATGTGCATATGTATGTATGTATGGACATCTGTACGTGTACGCATGTGCGTACAGAGTTCCCCAAATTTTGTCCGTACAACCAAGTTGTCAAGACAAACCTATTCAGCAGAATTTCGTCAACTAGGTGCATGAAGTCACGTTCAGACATCTCCGATGGAAAAATTCTGTTTTTTTTTAAAAATGACACTGTAGTTTTCTCACAGTAATATCAGGGCAACAAATATGGAAAATAAAGATCAGGAATTAGGTATTTACACTTCTGTTCTGAAATATTTTGCAACTATTTACACAACTATGAATCAATACAGAAAGTTTTATTATTCTCACAAAAACTGTTACATTTGTACAACCATATACAAGTTACGTTTGTTTCAATTTTTCTACATCAATAAATTCCATATTATGCAAATATTAAAAAAATAATAATAATAATCGAAGGGCAAGAAATAAACTCCCATGAAAGTGTAGAATTGCCACTTCTTTCACAGATAAAGAAATTTTGCCTTTTTGTCCATCAACGCTCTGCTTTCACCGTGTAAACATTAAATAAGTAAACTGTACCATGGAAATGTAAT
>NQII01000148.1:12889-31810 GCA_002778355.1 Clitarchus hookeri
GCAGCACTTTGGTTACCTACTTTACACTATACATAAGTCTAGTTACACTATAGATACAAGATTACGAACCTACCACCACGACCAACATACTCTCACAGCAAGATGGGAACGCAGCTAATTCTCTACTGCAGAGCTCTTGCAACCAGCAAACATTTACAAACACTATCCCAGATATCAGACATTTTTTTAAACCTGTCCCTACTCTCCAAGAGTCCCACTGTTTGAACAGAGAAATACAAGTGAAAGGTGCACACTTATTAGAGAACAGACCCTGATCACATGGAACCATGTCTGTCTCTGTCATCAAGTTGCACCAATATATTTTTTTTTGAAATCGAAGTTAATACAATAAATAAAATTTTTTTTTACAAAAAAAAAAAAAAACCACTTTGAAATTACTACAACGACCTTCCTAGAATACAACTACACTTCAAGCATACGTATTTCCAAAGTGTACAGAATTTTATTACACTGATTGATCAGGTCTGTCCCAACATTATCTTTTGCAACAGGTTAGGTGAGAATGCTGGTAGCAAGTGAACTGCAATCTAAGTGAATGCAAACAGCGTTCATGCACATGTGCTATGTATGCTACTCTGCAGAATGTACTGTACAACCTTTGCAGAGCGAATCTAGTCAAATAAATATTACATGCAAAAACTTCCTAACTAAAAATAAAAGCAATAATTTATCCTTTTGCTGTTGATACATTCACGTGAAACACCTGTAAACATTTAAGAACTGCACCAACATACGGAATTTTATGAAATCTGAAAGCTTAACCTATAAATTTTTAATTCTTAGTTGGACAATATCTAGTAAAATCTCGATGTTTTTCTGTTTAAAACATCCATAGAACATTATCACACCCAACAAAATATGCATATACATAAAAGTGGTGGCGTTAAATGCATTAAACTATCAATTTCTATAAAGAAGGAAAAACCAATGACTGTAAAAAGACACTGGATTACAACAAGCTACACTATTGTAACAATTGGTGCTAACAGAACATTGGATGATTTCAAAGCCTGGAAAGTAGTACTTAATATACTACTACAACTCATTCTGAAAGACTAAATAATTTTTGGAAGCTAACTACCATCACTGCTTGCCTGTCATACATACAAAATTATACTTTAGAATAAACAATTTCAATATAAACTAAAAATATTCGTAACACTGAATAACGTAATGTTTTTCCAGTCAAAGTTTTTGTTCTGTATGATGCAACTGGATATAAGTAACCAATTTGTTTTTAAGCACCTCTTCCCCAGAAATATATAAATTATGCCCAAATTTTGAAGTATTACAATAAAATATTGTGCTTAACCAAATACAAAATTTTTATTACAGTACAGGCCACTTCAAGTATTTTAAACATTACTATATGTTTATTTATAGTAATAAAAATATACAGATATGATATGGGCCAAGAAAGTATACTTTCCTTCAGCTATAATGCATCTAAGGTGAAATACAAGGTACATTACTATTAATAACTGCATAGAATTTGGCCACTATTATTTTGATGAAGTATTATTTCAATCCAACAGTGCTTTTCATTTAAATTTTTCAGTAAAACATTTGCCCCCCACATAATATAGTTAATTTAATTTTTGTTTCTGGTATTAGCAGACACAAATGTTGAAACATAAAGCACCACACTAAAATTCCTGCTAAATTATATGTCAATTCAAATTGTGGAGGAATTATTTTTTCCAAACAAACAAAAAAAAAACCTGTAAGAGGAAGGGGGGAATGTCTTTGAGGCTTGCCTAAATGCAGGAATATATGGAAAACACATGCTGCCTACTGAAAAAAAACATTAACATTCTGTCACAATTCCTTACAGGTAACAAGGTTTGTTAACATTCTCAAATAACAGATATGATCTCCGCAGTATCATAATGTCACTGTCATTCAAGTGGCCAAACTTTAATGTATTATTCAGTCCAGTTTGCCTTGATTAATACTAACAAATACTGGCTTGATTGGTGCTAAACACACACGGAATAATAAATTTAATCTTGAATTAAAATAAGTACACAATTGTCTACACTTTTTAACAATTTAGACAAGAAAGGCAAATAAGACAACTTCGTTTAACCAAAACTGTTAGCCTGATAACTGTGATCAAACAAAAATCTCAGCTTGCTATCAACAAGCTAATGAATATTGTAAACAGCATTTATGGAGAAATAACTACCTGTTTTCTTAAGTCATGTGGCTGCTTAGTTCACAGTTTGTAGCAAACCAACACTTGGTAAGAAAATGCTTGTAAATTCGACTAACATGAGATTTGCTCAGCGATTAGTAAATATCTTGCATAATTTGAAACAACCTTTTACCATTCACCTGTGACCTGTTTTTCCTAATGAGGACCACACACTATCTGTAAGCTATAGCCACAGCCTGCAATATCAGGTAAAGGCATGGAACCAGCTGTGTGGCTCCTGCACTGCTGTTTAGGCACATTGCCACAACATTAAACTTAATTACACAATTACTTCTTAAGTCCGGAGTTCATTTTTCATACTGCTTCTGTTAAATATACATTTGGAATTGCTCACAACTTTTGTGATTCATTATATTATTCTGACACACCATAATCTTTCTCCACTACAAATTCGAGTAAAAATCGCAGATCTTCTATTACTTCCTGTTAGAGGTGGATCGCAGAATATCAACATGTTACTTTGTATCCGATATCCATTTGTAACTTATACTGTAAACAAGTTCACTGCTAAACGATCAGATGCATATAGTATCAGTATTAAGTTTGCCAGTGTTTAATTTGCTATTCCATGTAACACTGATACAATTTTAATTATGTTAAAAATTGTGGTCAAAATAAATTACATTTCTTGGTTTAGATTTGGTAACTGTAGTTAAATGTTTCTATAAAAAATTTATATTTAGTTTTTGTTTAAACAATTTACATACATATAGCAAGTTTATTACCTTTAGAAAATTCCTCTCAAATGAAGTTGTTTATATTTCTCTTGTTCTTATCCATACTTTATTTCTATGCGACAGATACCACACAGTACACCAACGAAAAAAGCGTACCTGATAACTTGCACGGACAAGGATACACTAGACACTGGCAAACAGTATTGACGTACTTTGGAATTCTTGTATCCGATATAATTATGAAACAGTATTTTTAAGCAGGTAAAGAAAACTACCCATCTCTACTTCCTGCCACCAGGTGATAGTGGAGGTGGGAAATCATATTCATGCCAGCACAACTGCAAATTTTTGAACTTACAGCAAGTTATAATCAATACCTCGAATATTTTAATGCAAGCTCAACCACAATGCACAATTTTAAATACTTAATAACACAATGTTCAGGACTAACGACTGACAATCTGCACTGCCAATGTCTTAGGAATAAGGGCAAGCAAGTATTAATATGTACACTTTTTACGAGGTTGCACTATAAGTGTGCATGTGTACGCATTCACACAGATTCCTTGGCAGTGGTATTTTAACATCTTTTCATGCTCAAGTGCAAAAGTGATGCAATACGGAAGGCAATTGTGGGCTAATATGTTCAAATCGGCAACTGCTACAAATTTTCCATATGTTGTATCTAAGGTAGAGGAAAATGTACACATCTACTAGTGTTCTAAATTCAATTCCTGAACATACTGTTTAGTCAATTTTTCCTTTTGTTAATACAGCATACACGTCTTTAAATTATTTATGTGAAATGTGTTGTTTAAGGCTTATCTCACAGGTTTGAAATAAAGATCACTGATCGCATTACTCAGCAGGGTGTCCACTGAAATTCAGTTTTGGAATTTCCTGACTTTTCCCTATTTTCAGAACCAAAACCTTCCAACACCATATTTATCTGCTGCCTAAAGATGAACAAATATGCTATCAACAAAGTTTAATTAAATTACAGAGCAACAGACCAAGCTAACAGGATCAACATTTTATCCAACCCAACGATTTTTCTTCACTTGGTAAAGATGTAATATTGCCAATTTACAAACTCAAAAATTCAAATTTTAAAATGCAATTGCTCACAATTACATCATTTATTCACACAAATAATTTTTGAAGAGTAGCAAATTATTTACGTTTTCCCTGTCCCAGGTGAAAATTCTGTTTTCTCTGGGTGTGGACATCCTGATTACTGTTCCACGCTACTTTGGAATGGTTCTGGTGAGGACAATACAACTACTCCAATTTTCAAGGCTCAATTTTTTTTACAGTAGCTGTTGTAACAATATATATACAATTGCCATATTCAAAATATACAGTCAACTCTCCATTTTGCAATGCCGGGAATATCAGCCCCTCATAGTAACAATAATTTTCTCAGGAACCATAAAAAATTGAATTGAAAAAATACAAAATTTGAGGGAAATGGGGTAGAAAAGTAAGATTGTTGCATTTATAATGGCCACAAATGGCTGTGATTTTCTTCTTGAGCACTGTACTAAGTAAACCTATGTTAATTCAAAATTTGATGTAAATAAAAGTAGTTTTTAGCCTCCGAAAAATATAATGGGATTTTACATGTTTTGGAGTTTGGCTAATTCGAAATTCCACACAATATGCAATTCGAAATAAAAATTCCCTACAGGGTATTTAAAATTACATTAATTTATAAACAATGCATTAATTTTATTCTTGATGTGTAGGTGTGTAAGGGACTAAGCATCGCAAGCGGCTGCCTTAAGTAGATTAGGCCGGAGGCAGCTGTCTCGTGTTTCATTCCTCTCCATTCGGCCCCGTCCGCCAACAAAGAACTACTGCAGTCTGCCCTTTTCTGTTTTTACCCAAACGTGATGTTTACGTGAAAAATATAAGAATAAGAGGTACAGAAGTGTGTGTCAATTTAATTTACATTTGAAATAATATCAGTGAAAGAAGCAAAAGTACAATGCAAAGACTAAAAATTAAAAATACTGTACATACTCTTGTACATATATAAATTCAGGGGAAAAAAAAATAAAATTTTTTCTTGAATGAAACTGCATCAACAATTTGGCGTGTCCAAAGTATGCGAGAAAAAATTTTCTTTCATTACATTTTGATGTGGTGCGCTGTACCACTGTAAAGTGAAAGCCATTAAAAGAATGTCAGTGGCTGGGGTGGGTGGCTTCTCTTTTATGGTAACCCCTGGCCTGGGCTACTTTCTATTTGTTCCTTCTCTTTTATGTTATGGAGTGGCATGCTGGAATGTGACAATCCACTCCTCCCAACTGAGCCCAGATGAAAAAATAAACTTTCCCGCTGCCCACTGGCAGTTTCCGCCACAACAAATCGCCAAGCCGCTGTATGGTTTCTCTTTTCTTACATGCTTCTTGGCAACGGGGTTGTAGAAAAGGACAAAAATAGTGATAGCTTGGAGTGTGTGTTGCAGAGGTGGGGTGGAGTGGTGACCAGAAGAGGTTGCCCAGTGATGGAGAAGGGAGAGGAGCAATAACGAAAGAGAAAAATGAGAGGGATAGCACATTTCCGCTACATTTTATCATCCTTAAAGTATTTCCAGGCAGCTTACAACTACTGTTAATATTTTTTTTAAATTATTTTTCCAGTGTATAGTGCACATCCCAGAATTCTTTAACTGAAAAATCGAGCTTCAAGTATTGACGGCTGAATAACATGATGCAATAACATATGGCCCCACCCAACTACACTTGGAGCGTGTGCCACATTGTATTGGAGAAAAGATGGCTTGACAACCACTGCCAGTTGGGTTTTTGTTTAGTAGTTCCATGCACGTGGTTGCCAGCTGTCTTCCTTTTTATGCCATTCTCCTCCCTCAGTCAGCTGACAATATGCTAGTGACACGAAGTGGAAGAGAGGTCAAAAGGGGAGAGAAGACTGGTATGGGAATGATTCATTTATCTATTTGGAAGACAGCACAAACTATCAGCGGAAATTTTTAACAGTAAACTGCTTTGTCTATTTTGTGGTGCCTGCTTACAAACGACATTCACAAAACTTTTCACGTCCAAAGACTAGTTTGTATTAACGTATTAATTTTAATAACAGTTTTTAAAACTTGGAAGTATTTAAGGGTATCTCAATCATTTAAGTTAATCAGCACTTCTAAAAATTCATCTTAAAAGCAATAAGTCTGCCAGTACAAAAAAAATTGTGGCAAAAAAACATTTATACGCTATACGCCATGTTCCAAACACTTGAGCAAAAAAAAAAAAAAAATTGTGAGGCAAGCGCCTGCGGTATTGATCACAGGGTGGGCGCGTAGCCTGCCTCTTACACAATCTTGCCTGTTCCCATCCTTGTACACGGCTCTGAGAGAAGCAATACTTACCATGTCACATCATCCACTCTTCTTCCACCCCACTGTCGCGGGAACGATATAATGCTACTTTAATAATAAGCAATTTTTTCGTAAATAAATCCTCTGAATTTCCTGCAAAAACCCATTGAAAATGAAATGATAACTTCATAAAAGCTACACAGCGTAGTGTTTCCATAACGTTTGTCGACAAGGTAGGTCTTGTGTGTGTCTGGATACCATTTTGTTAGCAAAACGTCTGCCTATTAAAATAAATAAAATTTTGTTAATATAGCATTTGTTTTTTTGTAAAGAAGCAATTGAAAATTTGACCTTGCAATCGTAAAACATTGTTTGGAACGCTGTTTTGACTTATTTTTGGTGACATGCGGGAGGTAAAAAAAAAAAAAAAGTTCTTGTATTTTGAGGAGTTAAAACAAAGCCGATCTTATAAACGCATAGAGCAGAAGAACTCTTATGACGGAGAGCAATTCAAAATCAGCATCAGTACAAATTTTTGTGAATAGGGGACAGCGGTTGGTCAAAATTCTAATAACAACCCTTCGGGATGATAAAGACCCTTTTCCTGGGAACCGTGAAAGGTTGTAAAATCGAGAGTTGACTGTAATAACAAAATTTTGTAGATGCTTGTCCCAATTTAACACATTAAGCTTTTAGATTACATTTTACATAAAACCTTTTTCACATTGATGCAGTTCTAATTAACACTTGTGACATGCACAGCTAAAACTAACTGTAAGATGTATAAAAACAAATTGATACTGATGCGTAAAATAAACAGAGAGCTTCCATTACAAATAAATTTTAAAATTTTTCTTAAAAACACATACAAACAGGTTACACATTACGTATACAGTATTTATAATACATATAAGAAAAAACCTGCAACCCAATGATATTCAACACCTAAAATACATACAGTTTGGTTGATTCGAGCAACTTTTGGCATATTTATTCCAGCACAAAGAAACATTCAATCACGGAATGAACGAAGGCTGATACACAGATATTTATATATATATGTATATATACGTACAAAACAATCTAATTTCCTTAATAAGCTTTACCATTTATACAATATATAAACATGGAAAGTGTGCAGGTTACAGACATATTACAAATGCAAGTTAGTTTGTTCAATAAGGAATTTAGTTTTGCTTTTTTACATCAGTCTTGACAAAACCTCTTTGAACATTTTATATATTTATATATTTATATTACTTAAGGTTGAAAATTACACTAACAAGTTACATAACTGGACATTCTTTAACAAAGTTTATTTACTGTAAAAGGAACAGACAAATATTTTGAGCCAAAATAAATGCAAATGAAAATCATCCGGCAGAGAGTTGAGGGGACTTTGAAAAACATAAAATAAGATTCTCGTCAGACTTACACATACAAAAACCAACAGTTTCCTATCAACCTGTAGTTTTCATAGAAATAAACTTTCCTGTGGTGTGCAACCACAAAATAAATATCTAATACATTACAGATCCTTACCAGAAATTAATTACACGAGACATAATTTTCCCCGAAAAATCAATGCTTCAATCAGAAATATCCAAATTTTAGGCATTTACGAAATACCAATAACTTGGATGTAGGAGGATTACAGTTTAGTCACCTCTTAACGTAGGTCCGTCATACGTGCGTAACAATTTTGACAGTATTTACTGTAAAAAACTTTACCCTGACCAACATGAGAAAAAATTACAGTGACTTTACAAAACCCTCTCACTTCCAAAAGATTACTTCGCTTGGTGTCTAGCGAATCATGAGATCAGTCGCTGCTACCACTGCTAACTTATACCTAACAAACACTGTTTCAAGTATATGTAGCTACAGAAACTTGTAGAAAACACATGCAAAATATGTGAAAAAATACAGCTACTGTATGATAAATTGTTACAATATGAATATTTAATGTTAATATAAGTAGTTAGTATGATATATATGTATATATATACACATTTCAGATTAGTAAAAAAATTACAGGTTGGGACACTACAATCCACATCTCCCTCCAAAATTAAATACAATTCTTCACAAACATCTGTATTTTATTTTCATTTCAATGTACACAAAACTGCAATTGAAATACAAAGCAGATTAATAAATTCTGGGTATCAAAATATGCTATTTATATACATGCACCCACAAGAAGCAGACATTATGAACACTTAAGTTTCTTTAAGTAGATAATCATATAAAATATGAACAAAAATTCTGGTTCTGACCAAAAAATTTACAAAATTCAACAAAATAAATACATTTTAACATTAATATACAGTTTGAATTCATTTTGAGACATATTTTACAAGCCTGGAATTTTCTGAACACATTTTATACATAAACGTTTAAAAATCTCTCTGTACAATGGAAGCATGATTACACTCGAAGCAAGACGTGGACTGCTCCCCCAACCCCCGCTAAGTCTACAGACAAACCTAGCATACGCACATACACATTCAATTAATGGTTAAAACACTCAGCATATGGGACAAAATATGGAGAATCAAATACTCGACTAACCATCTACAACCAACCCAACAAGGTGGATTATTTTTTTCAAGGGGTAGCATCTCATCAAAATGTTGCATTGCATTCATAAAATAGAGCTCCCTCCCTTCAGCCAAGAATATGTTCTTGGAGGGACACCATCTGCGAAAAACTTTCCAGGTAATCTGTCCCACAAAAATTGGCTAACCCATTGATATCAGCAACAATTGTGACCTCACTATCAAGATCTGTGATAAGCCGTGGATAAATGCACATTTACCACATTTGTCCAATGATAACATTGCATTATGCACCTATAAACTGTAACACATAATGGGTCCAACACACTAGGCAGTTCAAGATGAACTGGAACTGTACATACACGAACTACAAGAGTTTTAGCACACATTTAAAGCACACAACAAGCAACACATTCACAACAAATAAAAAAACCTTTCGCAAGTGCCACTGTCTTTAGATTTCACAGCTAAAGTTTGTCTAGAACACTTATGTACAGGTGCAAGTGTAGAAGCTGGTGCACAGTAGTGTGGACATTGAGCAAACAAGCTACTTGATAGGTAAGTGGCAAAGATTAGTTTGGTCCATTATGATGAAACAAACCATTTCTAATTGCCCGAAGCAGAATTACAACAGACAAAGTGTACAAAACACTCAAACTCCAGGAAAGTCTATCAGAAAACACTAGCAATGTGATTTTGAACCCTGCTTTTTTTCTCAAGTTTGTTACAATAATACATAATATTTAAAAACTGTACAACTTTGATTGCAAATGTTTTTTGTACAACAGAGATCCCAAAAACTGATTCCATCAGCAAGAGTATTTCTCCAATTTATTTTTATAAAAAGATCTTGATCATATGTCACCACCAAATTTTTCTGACTCAAAACTTTCATTAATAACTAAAGTAGTGATTGATAATTGATACTTTCAATGACAAGAGAATTACTCTGGTCTGTGGGGGAACCACATATTTCCCTTTTTATATACCTGCACTGCCACAGATTTTATTTAAATGTTGTGCCTTAGCAACTATTACCTGAGGGGGTTATCACAATTTGATGGTTTGTTTCAAGTAAAAGGAGAAAAAGACTCAACAGAACTATGATGATAACCTTGCAAAACCCAAATTCCACCCATTCAAAATGTAATCCTTCAAAAATCACATTTATTATGCCCACACACTCCAAAGGTTACAACTGTAAAAATGCAATGCTGTGCTGATTTATGGTGCAACACATTGTCGGCCAATAAAACACATTTCCAAATATAGTATGTGCAGAAATTTTTGCTAATATTCCTCTAATCACACAAATGCTAAACAACCACAAATAAAAAAGAGGAAAAAAAAAGTCTATGATGATTTTTTATCATCTGTTTTAACCTACAATGCTGGAACATTGATTTATCTACCTATTGATAAAACCATGAAAATCAAGTGCTTTATAAAAATATTGAAAAATTTCTTTCCTTGTATTTATTTACAATTCCAACCATTGTAGGTATAAAAGAAACTGCTATTCTTATAAAATTAATGTCATTATGCAAGTTCAATTGAACCAAAACATTATTGCAATGTCATGTCAACATGATAAAAAAATGAAGTAGACAAAAAATGCTGCAAAATAATTATGTTTTTAGTTGTCACGACAACAAAGATGTGCCCAGCAATTAAACATTTACGTAGGAACGTGTTGACACACAGCAAATCGTTCCACATTCCTAGTTCCTGGTAATGGCACTTACAAGCCAGAGTTGTTTGGGGGGCCGATAGGACCAAGCTCTGACCCAGCACCGGCTGTGTTGATAGCCTTCATGAAAAACTTCTCCAGCTTTGCTATGATGTGCTTGCCATAAGTATACTTGCGAAGGGACACAAGATGCGGCCTTATCTTGTGCATCAGGATTTTGCGCTGGTTGTTTTCAGCCACGTCAATCATCTTTTGAACCACGTAGTTTGCATATTGATCTTTCATCATTACATGCAAGGCACTGCAACAATAAAAATAGAGAATTTATACTGTACTGGGTTTAATGAACAACAACCAACAGTTTTTACTCTATACACATCATTCCACATTACACAACAGTGTTATAACATTTAAATTGAACAGATATTGTGAAGTGTAAATAACAAGAAAGTTTATGAAAGCATTTAAATATGTAATTGACTAAACTGAATGCATATTAATAGAACACACAGAGGTTATTGTGAAAGGGCTTTTGGTGGAACATGAAATATCTGTGATACAGATAACTTTTGAATTTAGAGCAATCATGCAACCAAATAGTTAGGAGCCACTAAAACCACGAGATTCAACCATCTTTAGGATATCTGTGCATAATTCTGCAATGAAAAACAAAACCTACTTTTTCTTACACTAACAAAAATTTCTCTCTTAATGATCTACATCACATAAAATTTCTAGTATACACACCAGCAACAGAATTTTCATAGCACTATTTGAGCGGAGCGATTTGGGCGACACTTAACAGCGAGGTCTTGAGAGCTGATGAGGGTGAATTGAAGTGATGTGAAGTGAAGTGATGTGATGTGAGTGTGAAGCAGCTCCAGAAAGCAAGGGCGCGGTAAACGAGAAATCTCTGAGAAAACCAGCCGACCAGCAGCATTTTCCGGCATGATTCCACCAGCAAAAATTTGGGAGCGAACCCGTCCATGAGCATTGATCCTGGTTGGCCTTCGGAGGAGAGTAGTCTGACCACTACACCACTACAACCCAGATAACACTATTGTTTTTGTATAAAATTTCAGTGAGAAAATAATTTTAACCATTCTCAGGTACTATTTACAGGCACTTTGAATATGTGTCAATAAAAACAAACCATCTTTAGAAGTAGCAACATATTATTTGTAGGACATGACACAAGACGTTTTATTGCACTTTAGCACAATGGACAACAAAATGGAAAGAAATTAAAATTGCTCTCAACAGAGCACACAAATGATGCAGAACACAAAAACATAACTGCAATGGTAAACTGTATGAGATGATTAAGGGTGGGCAGGAAGGGTGGGACTGGAGGATAGCAAAACATTAATTTACACACACACACGTGCAAACGCGCACAAGCGGCTGAGCAGTTAGCCTGCTCGCCTCACTCCAAGAAATAGCAGTCTCAACCACTGGCGAGGGAATACTGTTCTCTCATTTTGTGATAAGATTATTATAGAAACAATTTACAAACAATCCTAAAAATACAGTTTATTTTTTGTAGTATACATGTCTTGAATGAACAGAAAAAATTAGAGAAATATGCCATTCATGTTTTCACAATATCAAAACTTTCAGCAACAGATACTGTTAACACAAACAAATTGCGTCACCACTGCCTGGTCAATGCATCTTTACAAGTAGATTTACTACTCATGATTATCTCTAAGAAAGGTCTCGTGAAAAGCTGAGTTTAAAGACAAAAGTTTCTCTTAAATCCCAATTTAGATTCACTGAGATTGAGATACAGTATTTGTTGTGGAATTGCCCTAAGTCAATAAAGCAAACTTGCTTATAGTTTTTCACATTTGAAATATATCAGCTACTCAGCGATGTTCCAAGCAGAAACATCACTATGCATTACAAGATTGCATTGTACGGTTACTTTTACTTTGAGGATATATAAGCATATACAGTAGGAATCTTTTTCTTTTGGGTCCAACATTGCTTATGAAATAATGTCGATAACCGTTCACATGCAAACAAAGCTTAATTGAGTCTAGAGAATTACAAGGGACAGCGCACCGTATTCGTCCACTCTCACACTCAGTGTAATAATATTTTGCAAAAGAACTATTTATTACTAGGTATTACCAACACACCTATTTCCTCCCTGTTTTTATTTATATTAATTTTAAATATAAAATATTATAATGTATAGATGAAGTACGTACAAGTAAAAGTTCAATTTAACCACCAAAAGGTACATTTAACACAAGTACAAAAGGCTGATTGATATATATATATATGGCATATTTAGAAAAAACTACACACGTCATACACGGGGTGATTTTTCAAAGGTTCAATTCATAAAGTGTGAAGAAACTCTGAATAAACTATACACTGCCCACCTTTAGAAAATGCAAGTCAGTTGACTTAAAATATTAATAGAAAAGGAGTTTAGAAGGAATGGACTGTTTTTCTAGCACCTGGGATCTAGCAGCTCAATTTTATAGAAGCACATGCACCAAATTTAAGAACTGTGTAAATATGTGCAACCAAAAGATTTTTTTTGGTTAACTTTGTACAACATGCAAAATTTTGTACTCCTTACAAACAAAATAAACACATAAGGAATGAATGTTGAATGTTTGTGTTTATAAATTTGCACACCAAAAAGTTACATAATGGTAAAATTTGTTTGTTTTAAAATTTACAGTGGATTCTCTATCTACTATTTTTCAGGGGACTGACAAAAAATTCCCATATATGTGGGATTTCAGTAGAGGAGGGTTCCGACATGCTCATCGATAAAATGTGACATCTAACCTTATTAGACTTCATGTTGAGTATAATGAAAGCTGTACGTTATCTGTGAATATGAATAAAGTTTTAACTAATAAGTAAAATAAAAATGGGATTTTAAAGAAAAAGTATTACTGTAAATAATACATTAAAAAACATTTCCCCTCAAACTCATTTAAATGAAAAATATAAATTTCATAAAATACCATATATAATTTATTGTAATTCGACACACAGAATGCAAGCTGTCTTAAAAAACTTTCAAACCCGCAGAAAAAGAAAATAATATGACACCGAGTGCAAGCCAAATTTTGATAGTCCAGTGCACACTCAATCAGCTGAGAGCATAAAGAGGTTATCAACTGGCAGTATGCTCACAGTAGGTGAAACGGAGAAAGCTTCAGTGGAGTGGTGAGAGGAGGAAACAATCTCCCCCTCCCCCCCAAAACCAGTTGGCACCCGAGTGCAAGGATGCACGAGCTCTGCCTTGTACCGAGGACAGCCGAAGTTTACACAATCCAGGCCTCTTATCTACAGCAGAGTTTGTAGTCGTCCCTCCTCCCAAATCTTATTTAAGCCCAAACCTAACACGCACACCTACGCACTTACACCAACTGGGAAGAAGATAAGTCGACGGAGGGAGGGATGGATGGATGGATGGGAAGGGGAAAAGGCTACGGAGGGAGGGAGAGATGGGAAGGAGAAAATACGACGGAGGGATGGAGAGATGGGAAGGAGAAAAGACGACGGAGGGAGGGAGAGATGGGAAGGAGAAAAGGCGANAAAGAGATAAGGCGACAGAGGGGTGGGAAAGAGATAAGGCGACAGAGGGGTGGGAAAGAGATAAGGCGACAGAGGGGTGGGAAAGAGATAAGGCGACAGAGGGGTGGGAAAGAGATAAGGCGACAGAGATAATATGAAGAGTGTAAGTGGAGGGAGGTAAGGGTGAGGAGGGAGGTGGAAGGGAGGAGGGAGGTGGAAGGGAGGAGGGAGGTGGAAGGGAGGAGGGAGGTGGAAGAGGATGGAGGGAAATTGCCAGGGATGGAGGGAGAGAAGGGGATGGAGGGAGATGGAAGAGGAAGGAGGGAGTGAGGATGTATGATTGCCATGTGCTCGTTGCTAGGTAAGCACTTCCCCTCGTCGGGCGTGTAAGGGGAGTTAAGCAAGCCAGACTCGCACCGCGCCACAGAGCAGTGATTAACAGTCGTGTAAGTGATGTATTTCACATCTAGTTACTAAACATGTTAGCATAAACAACCAGCTTAAAGTGATTGTTGCAGGAAATCTTAGGTGACTGATCCAAAAGATATTTTGATTGACACAATATCTGATAAACTATAAAAGCAGATGGTTCTATCATTATTTATATATACGTTTTGCCGGAACCACCGAAAATTAACTGTGGCTACAATTTATCAGTACAGTACACAGGGTTACAAGACAAGGACACAAAGTTGTAAGATCGCTGCCAAACTACTGTAGATTCAATCTCAAAGCCAAAATACAATTCTTTAGTAAAATCATAAGCAGCTGATAATAATATAGCTAAGTTACCTCCAGAAATATATTCACAATGCATTACTAACGAAGTCTGGTAAAAGCAGTACAAACATGTTAAGACTAGAGATGGGACGATACCAGTTTTTCTCGATACTCAATACTAAGTTGACAAAGTATCGACGATACTCAATACTTCATCCTCTTGACAATAAAGTTCCACTGGTATTAAGTATGATGAAAAACAGATCACGATTCAATACCAAACTAAAACTCGCATAAAAAATATATTATCCACATGCTTGCACTGACAAAGTAATGCTTATGAGTACTATTCCATCATAATAGAAGTGGTAGAGTATTATCATTATATGCTCACAGTTGTTGATTGCAAGCCCGAAAAACAAAATCCACGTTCTTGAAACTTTGAGCGTCAACACTAATATTGTGCAATGATGCTAAGTGTTTTTTTTTTTTTTCAAATTCGTGGTGGTGTGTGATTTACTGTGTCTGTAAAACAAATTTTTACAAATACTGAAACTTGCTCCGCCTTGATTGGCACCGCCTGCTTAAAAATATTGCTACACTTCACTCTTACAACACACACAGTTTTTGACAAAATTATCAGGTTACTATGAACTTTTTAGAATATATCTGCATAGTAAAATTGTGTGATACAACCAACAGTAAACGCGCCAACGGATTTTTTTTGGTTTATAAACATTACATGTTACCAATTACTGTACATATGCAGTATGCATGAAATAAGACATGCGGAGATGATGATAATTTTATTTAAATATTTATGCTAGGATTATCTATCTTAATTGGAAATTTTAAAGTAGAAACAAAAATGTATTCAAATAATTTAAAACTTTACGTCGGAATGATATAGAAGTTGTACCATTGCCTACGGCTCTACAAAAGAATGATGCGGGTTTGTATGATTGGTGAAACGGAGAAAACTTTTTTTTTACAGTTGGCCTTTGTTTACAATTTTACAGTAATCAAAAACTTCCATTTTAAAAGAACATACTCATTGCGAGTCTGCCACTCTTGTGACTGGCTACTGTGAACAAAGTTAGAGATCGACAAATTATTGTAATATTTATATATCACTGCTAGTTATGATTTGCTGTTTTACCTACAAATCTTTGTTTTTGGTTCTACAGTAGGAGGATAACATTACGGAAGTCAGGTAAAGTAATTTGTTAAAGAATGATTCCCAATAGGTTAAGTAGCCTTGTTATGCTGAAACATATCCCAAACTAATGTTATGCAAATATAAATTTACATAATTAACTTAAATACAAGTGATGAAAGATAACATACATAGGCAATGTTAAAAGTACATATTTAACTGTTTACTGCTTAAACATTCCTGGAATGTCAGTATCGCTTACGATGCCATCAATAATCTCTCTATATTCACTATTTCGATACTGTGAAGGTATTGATGGTTGAGGTATTGCAAGTATCAAAGTTCCATCTCTAGTAAAGACATTTCAAAACATGTACTACGAAAATTATTGGTCATTCAACAATGCTATTACCAGTGTCATTGTCAACTTGTAGAGTAGTGAATAGCAACACCTACTGAGACAATAGAAGTAACAGTAAAAGTGAAATACCAAACAGACATCAAAACCAGCAGAATCAAAGAAGAAAAGAGCAATGTAAAATAATGTGTTATGTCGGTGGCAAGTTACTGTCAATCTTGTTGTGAAACAGACTGCTCTGATCATTATCTTCCCCACCTGCTAGGCTTTAGGATGCACGTGCACACACACACGTGGGTTCATGCAGGAACACAAACACAGAAAAATTATACAGCTCCACTTTTTCACACACATGAGAATAATGGTTTCAGTTAATTTTGTGGCACAGAATTCATTTTCCTTTTTTTAGTGTCCAGTATCATAAATAATTTTGTGTTTTACTTTCAAAAGTGTAAAATAAGACCTTTATTTCATAATTAATCATATTGTCCTCAGTAACACCAAGTTACTTACTTTTCGTTGAAATTGCAGACCTCGTCAATTAGATGTGACCGCTCCGTACGAGATGCATGGGTCACACACTTCTCAACCACATTTGAAGCAAATTTATGCTGCGACAGAACCAGTACTTTGCCACGAACTGACATGATGATCTGAGATTTGTCCTCTGGTTTTCCATGTTCTATACAACATGCAAAATAACAAAAATTAAAACCAAAATGATAAAATAAAATTAATGAAACGCACACACACTCCACTTTCAATTTTAAACAGCAAAAATTCAAATATTAGTTGTACTTCTATGAAAATTGCATCATTAAATATAACACAGATCAAAGTTAAGTACTAGTACAAGAATGTAAAGGTAAACTGGACTCAGGGGGTGAGTTGAAAAGTTATAAATTGAGAGGAACACATTGGCATAAAGATACAGTGCCAAAAGAACACACTGGCAACTACAGCAGATAGCTACAACCCTACAAAAACATTCATATAGACTGTTCATGGTTGACTCTACAGTTTTGAATGCCCTGCTCAAGATTGACTATCTTGCCCGTTTTGCAACCTACCACCATATGTAAAATTTATATTTCAAATAGTCCAATCTTTTCATCCTTGCAACAATCAAGTTTAAGGCCGGTGTCAAACTGGCAACCAGGTTCTTGGTCACCTGCTGTTTGCAGTAAGTAGGCATGTCATACTAGAGCGACCAGGTGGTGCATTTTTTAGTCTCTTCAATGATAGCAGTGATAAATGAATTACACTTTCCAATAGCAGTGATAAATGAATTACACTTTCCAATAGCAGTGATAAATGAATTACACTTTCCAATAGCAGATTCACATTATTTGAAAATTAAAACAATGAGTTACAAACAAATTTAACTAGCTTACTTTCCTCACTGTGAATGCAAATAATTTTGATTAAGTTCTTAAAAGTTTACGCAATAAGTAGAGCCTTGATGTCTAACAGCAATATCATTAGAGATGGAACCAGAAATACATGCTACAATAGTAAGATAATTAAAAATTCACGTGTGTCTTAACTGGGACAATCTCTAAACCACAATCCCTCGCACTGTAAGGTGGCGTGCAACCAACTCCTTTGCAAATGTAGGATTCGAAGCATTACTTTCAGCTGTACCCAGTCTAATGTTTCGGTATTTGCTGGGCCTCCATTTTGAAAATAAAAGTTAGTCACATGAATTATTTCAGTGTACATGACCTACTATTCAAATTGTGACTACTGGGCTATGAATATTTTCAGTGATAATTGTTTTATTTTACACAACCACCAAATGCTTTGTGTCTAAAAATGACTAACACAATTTTGTGTAAAAAAATTAGGAGGAAATTGGTTGACCAGTTCTCTGGATATGGCATAAAAGCTTTATTATCTCATTTGATACTTTCGTACAAAATGGCCTAAAACAAAGTGTCTGTATATGCATACATGATGCTTTCAACAGATGCTGCCAGCATACAAAGTTAGTTTATTAAAATTATGCATATGGCCTACAGTTAAAAGAAAAATTTTTCTTGTGGCCTATTTAATATGGTAATTAGCTGGTTGGGGGTCCAGAATTATGGCACTATTATAAAACGGTGGGCAAGAGAGGCTAAGCATATTTGATGCTACTAATGAAGGTTGTCAGCATACAAAGTTAAAATGAGACTGGTTGCATGGTCTCCTAGATATAGCATACTAAGCTAAAATGTTTATATGGCCTACCATAGTATTAAATATTCAAGATATTTGGGAGGGAACTGGTTCATTGTTTCTAGAAATATTTTCTAAAACTATATTTTCTCATATAGTTCTATCTTACAAAATGCCAGAAAAAACAAATTGCATATTGGCTTATTTTATGCTTGTAACAGATACTTTCAGCATACAAAGTTAAAATATGAAAGGTGGACAATATGTTTAAATAAAATTATAATTATAATTTCATCATGTTCACATAACCCATATTTTATCTAGAAAAAATGTACAATATACATAGCTGTATAAAATTATTTGATGTTACCATTATTTTCTCTCCATATTTTGTCTGAAAAGAAGAAATGACTAGCAATAAAGATTTCAAGCTGAACAAATTACATTGGTGATTTGAAGTAATACCATGGC
>NQII01000148.1:31826-46501 GCA_002778355.1 Clitarchus hookeri
GGGGGGGAGAGCGAGAGAGAGAGGATAAAATATTAACAATGAATACAAAATGAATACTGATGGCCAGCACACAGTGTTAACAAAAACAGAAATAATAAGAGCTTTATATTTGTATGACATAACCAATACACCTCATTTGCAATTGTTACTTCAGGCGCTATTAAAGCCGCCATATTTGGTTGAGAATGAAATACCAGCATAACAACTGTACAACCAAAAACAATAGAATTTGTTTACGTTTTATCACAATAACGACAATTACCCCACATAATTAAATATGCTTTGCACAGTATTAATTTTCTAGTGTTACAATTGTGCCACGGATAGTTTTTATTCAGCACAAATTTTCGTAGGCATCTGCTGTACTGAATGTGGGTGTTTGTTACTATCAGTACACATGTTCTTAAGTATTTTTCAAATTTCTAAAGTTAAAGAAGTTATAGGAACAACAAATTTTTCCCCGAGCATGATAAATTTATTTTTCTGTTAAATACAGTCAACAGTTAATTCTACGACCCTTCACGGCTCCCAGGAATAATGTAATTTCAAGAGGGTTGTTATTGGAAAACTGTTTCATGGTTCCCCAAAAAAGGGTAATTTCGAAAGGGTCCCTATTACAGGAGTCTTAGAATCAAGATTTGACTGTATATTTAGATAATTCAGCATGCTTGTAACAATGTTTATCACAGCTACGTAATGAAATTTGGAACTACTGTAGGATAAACTGTATGGATGGAAACTTTGCAGTATGCAATTTATGTTCCTCCACAATATCTTGCGGTGGCGAAAGTCGCACTACGGCAATTTAAGAAAGCCTCTGCAGACAAAACACCCATCAGTCTTGTTGTAGAGTGGGGAGGAGAGAGGAAAAAAAGGAGGGAGGTAGAAGGAGGAGAGAGTGAATGTGGAAGTTTGAAGCGAATAGTAACTAATGTAAATTTGAATTGAATGTGAATATTTGTTTTCACTGTCCCTACATGCTACAAAGTTTGGAAAGGGAAGAAAAAAAAAAAAAAAAATATATATATATATATACACACACACACACACACACACACACATTAAAAACCACACATTTTACCCCATCATTTTTCTACATAACTTAACGTAACACAAAGACTTTTGAAATCTCTAATTTTCTAATTAAAGTTAAGCCAAGATAGTAAGTGAATAAAGTTGAAAATACCTCAATTGAACAGGGATGCTTACATTTGAGTTGATTTGTTTACATGAGCTTCAGAATGCTAATCAGCCAAAATTGCGTAGCAAATTGCAATGACGGAGTATTTTTAATTGTTCATTTATGTTGATGGCGTAGTGTTAGTTACGATAAAGTGTTGAGAGCGTGCGTGGCCAGATCCTTATCACAGGAGGGGGGGATCGGCAGCACAAAAGACGCGTGTGTCTGTCGCCCTTCGAGCAGTCACTTCAGGTCAAGCTTCACTTCAAGTCAGTCACTCTTCAGGGCAGTGGTACAATTGTCACGTGACAGTTTTGAGGATTATAGCACGCCTTTGGCTCACTTCCCTCACCCCCTTACCCCACCCCCTTCAACCTTTAGCGCACTTTGCTGTCGCCTTCGAATAGGCACGTGGCATGGAAAATCTCCAGACACGTGAAGCTGAAGCGGAGGCCTCCCCCCCCNATACAATATACCAGTACTTCTAATTACAACAGTGATAATCTACCTAATTTACAAAACCCGCAACCCCCCCCCACGCACCTAATAGTCGGGGCCTGGGGGACATTAACTTTGACCGTATAAGCCGCCTTGTCTTTTACAGTGGGGCTTACATACGTCACAATGCTCGCCTAGGCCACGTCGGGCGTGACGAGAACCCTCAAATCGGCAACTAGACTTTATTTTATTTATCCGCCGGTGTGGGAAGTTGACACATTTCATATTTCCTGCGATGCAAGTTTGAGACATGAATAATCTGTAAACGACGGTGGCGCTGTTTCTGCACTTGTATGGTTATATGTGAACGTTCGTACTCTGCATTTTATGAACTTCGGCTGTGAACTGTGTCCCAAAATGTTAAATAAACANTTTATGAACTTCGGCTGTGAACTGTGTCCCAAAATGTTAAATAAACATATATAACAAATACTCTGGAACTTGAACTTATTTCATAATTAATCAGCGTCAATTTTATTGAGTCTCGTGTTCCACCTTTGAGCTAGCAGTGGCAACGTAACATTGGCTGTAACTGCAAGCCGAACGTTACAAAATTCCTGATAACCCATCTGAAGGGGGAAAAAATCTTGCTTAGACAAAAAATGAGCAACATTCTCAGCTTTAATTCACACATGTGCCACGTTGCATCACTTTAGCATCATATAAATGTCTAATGTCGCAACTTCAGTAATTTTTTAGACATCAGCTTGACGCATTCTGCGTCCCTATATTTTATTCGTCAGAACACACGCTCTGGCGAAGCTCGCAGGCGGACGACCGCAACAAGGATTAAGGGTTTGGCGGACGTGATGAAGAGAATGGCGCCAGGACGGCCCGGCGGAACGACCACGTGCGGAGGAAGGCGGATGCAGCTGCATCCCGCAGCTGCCAAGGGACGCTGAGCCCACACCAGCGGCTGAGTCTGTCCCGGGCTAGTTTCCGCCATAAACATTGAGAGCTTTTAGCGGGCGTGCTGGGGATAATAACGACACAATATCCGGAGGCATAAGTGCGCCGAACCAAAGAGGCCACCCAAGAGTTCCCGCACGTGCAGAACGGAACAATAAACTTCCAGGCCAGAATCAAGGGGTGACGCCAGGCCGACTGCGGACCACAGGAGCAGCGGCCACGTGTTTTACTACTCAGGGGGGACGCGGCAAGCACCCCGGCCACGTGCAGGGACGGTGCAAGTTGAATATGGCGATCGAGCCTACAANGGGGGACGCGGCAAGCACCCCGGCCACGTGCAGGGACGGTGCAAGTTGAATATGGCGATCGAGCCTACAAAACCAGGAGGGGGGGAGGAACGGATCAGTCAGTCAAGGATCGAGCAGTCAGGCAGTCAGTCGGGGGACCAGTGCGATGATCGATCAGTCAGTCAGACGTCGTCGAGCGAGCAGTGCGGAGAGAACCGGGAGTTCAAGAGGGCGTCGGGACGCCCACCAAGTCGCCAGCCGAGAGAAGACAGCGCCTCCATCCAGGTAAGTAGAGTCATCCAGCGAGTGTGAAGAATCTTGCCCCCCCCCCTTCCTCAAACCGCGGAGCGCCGCGCCAAACAATACGGAGCCTACGTATAAAAGGGGAGTGTTGTCTCGTGTGTACATGTATGAGTGGCCCTGTTAAGCGTTAATAAAACTGATTTTTTGGTAACCTAAAAACGAGGTGAATTTATTAGTAAATTGGACCTAGAGACGATAGTGTCGACGTATTCCCACGCCCTAAAACGGAGGGCCAGGATCAATCGCTAGCGCCTCGCGCAGATTCAATACCTACTTATAAACCACAGCATTGGGCAGGTATCAAGCTTCTGCTTACCAAGCCCTACATTTTCATCACTTAATTATTTTTAAGTATTTGCCATTGTTACTGACTGCATGAAAATCATTTGAATTAGAATTTTACTATGATTATATTGTACCGCATAATAATTTTACAAAACGAGGAAAATACATGTACAGTGCTCATCACGTGGTCATCTCAACAACTGTTTACATGCATTGCATGTTGCTGAGCAGACACCAAATTCAGTTAAGAAATTCCAAATTGGACTACCTTTTTTTCCTTTCTCAAATGATTCCTGTGTGTTGCTTTCATCCATTTTTTATTGCAACAGAATGTAACAGTGACTACCGCAGAATAGATAACCTACAAGGCAACATTTATTGATAACAGCCATTGTCTACAAATGGGACTCAAACCCAGAAAACCTTTTACCATACGCTACCATGCAATCAACTGCATTACAGAGGTGGGATTCGGAGCATGGCCTACCACAGTACAATTTCTTCGCCAAATTTGGTAGGAATCTGTTGATTGTTTCCCGAGATATGATATAAAAACCTCAGTTTTTCATATGGGGAAATCTTACAAAATGGCTAATAAATTAGGGTCTGTACACACATATTTGATGGATGTAATAGATACTGCCATCATACAAATTTAAGCTAAAATTTGTGTAGTAGTTTCGTAGATATAGTATACTGAACTAAAATGTTTATACAGTAGCCATTTTAAAAGTGTGTAAGTGTCTGACTCACTAAAAATATATTACATAATTTACATGAACTTGTGTAGTGCTACACGTTTGTCAAATCTAGTACAAATCTGTTGGTATTTTTTCAGGAATGATTAATTTTATTTATTTATTTATTTTTATGCAATTTAAAAAACATTGTGGACAAGAGACTTTTGTAGACATATTTCACAATTGTAATGAATACTGCCTAAATTCAAAATTGCAAGTTAACAAACATAAAAATTTAAATTTTAAAATGCATCAACTTACAATTACATTATCCTGTATTCACACAACAATTTTTGCAAAGTAGCAATTATTTACATTTTCCTTGACCCAGGTGAAAATTACATGACATTTCCCTGTCACATGAAATTACCCAACTTTTGCCTGTGGATGGACACCCTGAGGTAGTACTGTATTGAGAGTGTGATTGTTTATTGTGATTACACTGAAACCTGGAGGTTGTATGGATAACATAAAGGAGAAGTCACTTGCAGCACATGCGGTAGGCCTATCCCGTAACAAACACACCAATTGTAGTAATAGTGCGCTAGAGTGGTGTGAGCTAAGCAACCTTCAAGCAATAGGTAAAGAGCCAAGACACTGGGAACTAAATCTTCCATTCATTACAAAACAAAATGTATAGACGATTCACTGTAAAGTGAGCACCTTTGAATATTCACATTTGGGATAGTAGTCAATAAATATATTTTATTGTAGCCTAGACATTAACTATAGAGTCCAGTGAAATATACACACTGTGTTTATTACTTGCCGGCAGTATTTATTTTAAAAAGTGGTGGAAGGATAAATAAAGGTTGATAGGAAAAAAACTAGGGTCTCAAAAGTACTCACTTTACCAAAAACAGACTATCCAATAAATAACTGCACATACACACTCACCAAGAACATGCTGTATGACATAATTGCCATACTGATCCTGAATCAACTGCTCTGTGTGCTGATGAAGTTCTTCCAGAATTGGAGATGTCTGTTCTGGAGTGCAATGTTCCAGAATGCGTTGTATCACCCTGCACCCATAAGGGTGAGTTGAAAGGCAAAAAACCTGCAGCAAAACAGGTGGAATTCTTTGAAGAATATTTGAAATGCTTTAAAAAAAGGATTGCTCCAAAAAATAAAGTACTCCTCAATGTATTTTGCAAAATTAAAAATTACCATTAAAAAGTAAAACAACAATGACTAATATAACTGGAAAAAATCTCCCCTTACAACTAACTTTTGACAGGTGATCAAAATTGTACTTTAAAAGAAAGGGCACTGAAGAGAATAAATAAAACCAAATAAGACAATGCTGCACACAAAATGTATGCCAAAATTAAAGGACATATAAAAAAAAACACCTGAAAAACACTGTATGACTTTTTTCATTGGAGATTAACCATATGCTACAATTGGTTTATAAACTAAATTTTAAATATTAATGTTTTCATAAAAATGTGATAAGCTGCAGATAATACTGACACTTGAGAAAACTAAAAATGCTGCTGCATCAAGAGCAATACGATAATTCCAAATTGTAACCTGCCCCCGATTAAAACATGCACTCCAATTCTTCAAAATCTTTTAAAGAATTTTTAAAATATATTTGCTTCACTTTGTTATGTTGTATAGATTATACAAAACTATAATAAAAATTACGTTAATAGTTTAGTGTTAAAAGGAAATGACTTCCGCTGGCAATAAAACTAACTTGCTGCTTGGGCTAAGAATGGGCTTTGTGCCTGCTCTGCAGCAGTCATTGGAAGGCGATGGGCATGGGAGTCGCCAGGACACCAGGCAGCAGACACTGTTGCCAGATCCAACCACCCCAGTCAGTCAGCACATACTTTTGTGAGCTGTACCACTTACATTTCTCTCAAACGTTAAATGATGGATAAATTAAAGTCAGTGCTGTTTTGAAGTCAAAGAGTCAGGAATGCATAGATCCAGTTACACACTTGGATTTAAGTTACATGCAATTGTATTTGCAGAACAACATGACAATAGAATGGTGGCGAAAGAATTTAACGTAGACAAAAAATTGTGCAGCACTGGCGGAAAAAACGGACCATTAAAAAATACTAGTTATTCCAGACACAGTTTACTGAAAGTGGACAATTTTCTGCAGTTGAAGTAGAAGTATGTTGCTATTCTTGTTAGTATGCAGCTAAAAGATTGGATGGAGTGCCAGCTAATGCTAGACTGGATAAAAATGTGTGTATTAGGCGACACGGTGATTTGCTTAAACAACCAGTTATACTTGTCCTAGGCAGCTTTATGTGCCATATTTTTGAAGAATTGCACTGTTTAGATGTTTTTGATGAATTTTGAAATATATTTTTGTGATGAGGCTTTTCATTTTTGTAAAGGCTGCATCAAATTATGATATAAACCCACAATTAAAAAAAATTACGCTGGCTATGAGTTTTCTTCAGCAGTGCACATTTGTTTATTTTTCAATATTCAATATGGGTGCCATCGAACCATGCTTATAATTGCTGGGGAATAGGCCGAAATTACTGTTTACGTACCATTTATATATAATAAATTAATTGCTTCTGATAATATAACTTGGCAGGATTACTTTTTTACACTAATTTTAACAAACTTGCTAAGACCAAATGAACTCTCCTCCAATATAGCCTACACCCTTGTTTTTAAGCTGAAAATTGAGCAAACAATGTGTTATAATCGTGGAAATACAGAAAGCTACAAGTATAACTTTGCAAAATAAAGCAGACACACATCTTACAATATGCCACAGTTTCCAGAATGACTTCGTAAAATTGCTAACTCGTAAAATTACACACTACAATTTAAACTAGACATGTGCGAGAAGCATTATTTGGTCAGATGATATTAAGACAAGATGACTAAAAAAATTAAAGATTTGAGACGAGATAGAGAATTCTTGTAACAACATTTTGCCACGAGACAATATTATTTCCTACGAAACACATTTCCTTTCTTATACATATAAAGTAAACATAAATCCCAAGAAATTAAAAATATTAGTACGGTCATTTTGATAAATACAGGTATTGAAAAACAAGCCAATCACCATGATAAAAATGTCATTGTCATATCTGTGTATGTATGGCAGTTATTGTAAGTACTGAGTAATATACTACAAAAACATAACTTCAAATGCTTTGGCACAAAAAGGTGTTTAATTTAGAGTTTTTCACACATTCACACTAAAATGTACCACATTTTATAGTCCGAAAGATTGGTGAAAAAATCAGCAATAGTAGTGTGGTAAAAGGTAAATAAATTACTTGGATAATTTTTCATGTAGTAACACAAGCTCTTTCACATGTTGTGCAAGCAAGTTTTCTCGACTAATTGAAACTGTGTTGCCAGCACTGCTAAAAACCCCCTCTCACTCAACACTTGGGTGGCTGAAAATTCTAAATAATGCTGGGCAATAGGAGCCTATAGAGGGAAGTTTCTCTTGTTCTTTTACCACCAAATGAATGGGTTACTTTTCCGGAAAATAACTGGCTCACTAAGGTACCTCTTGAATTCTTCACTTGATGATTTTGTGTGTGTGTATGTTTTACCTTATGTTTTTGTTCCTTATCTGCAGTCAACTCGCATTGAGAAATAAATTTTGTGTTTACCTTTTCATGGCACAATTTCTTGTGGCCTCTTCAATAGGTTTTAGCACATTCACTATTTCAGCATCCTGCTTCCACTCACTTGTGGTAAAACATTCAATGATGTACCAAGATTATAGAAACACGGGGTTTTTGCACCACAAGTTGGAAAAGCATTATGTACTCACTGTTCCAGTGAGTTGCTACCATAGGTAACAGTTCATGTCGAGGCTTTTCTAGCTAGCACTGAAATTTATTGAGCCTCTAACGAGCTACAGTGCTGTGATGGTAATAACCAATGATTCCACGTCCCTTAAAAAGTAAGTTGTCAATGCTGTTCTCTTTTTTGACATCAGTTACTGCAAGCTGAATTGTGAGGGTGAAACACTGAACTTGATGCCAAGCGGTTCTCTGCAATGCCTGACTTTGCGCAAAACTAAAAACTTCTTGGCGTGAAGCCTTGCTTTCTTGGCTGCCACGCATCAGTATAACATTGGCATTTCACACACATGTCCATCATTCATATAAATACAGTGGACTACCTATCTACAATTTTTCAAGACTGTGTAAAAAAAAAATTTCCATACACGCAGGAATTCAGTGGATGAGGGTTATTACACGCACATCAATAAAATACAACTTCTAACTTTATAAGACGTTATGTTGAGTATGAGAGCTGATCACTATCTGCTAATAAAGATCTAACTAGTAAACACAATAAAAACCTCAATAAAAAAAAAAGTATTACTGTAAATAATTTATTAAAAAACGTTTCACCTGAACTAGTATAAATAAAGAATATAACATCTCAAATATTGTATATAATTGATTCTAATCCAACACCAAATGCAAGCCAACCTAAAACTTCCAAACCATCTGAAAAAGAAAATAATATGACTGAATGAAAGCCAAATTTTGATTGTCCAGCACACACTCGATCAGCTGAGAGTGCGCAGAGAGATTATCTACCAGCAATGGTTCACAGCCGGTGAGACTGAGAAGGGGCGTGGCAGGATGAGTGAAACAATGTACCCCTCCATGCCGCAACATGCTGGGGACACATTGCTCGCGTGGCTGGCAAATGTCTTTTAAAGTAATTAATTATATTTCACTGCAGAAAAACTTTAAATTTTAACAGAAATGAATAAATAAGGGGATTAAAATTTATTTCTTTACTGTTGTTAATTAATCATTTAAAGACCGCATTCTCTGCTTTTCCTGTACACTTACACTTGTCACAAGTTACGCTGGACTCGCGCTCGGTGCTTACCCGTTATAAGACAAAAGGTGTCTAATAGGCCCTTACAGGATAGCATTTTATTCAAAAGACGTGTGTTTTGAAATAAATTAATTAGGGTGTGCAAAGCCTCACATTTTCGAAGTCAAATCGAAGATTTCTGTATCTTCGACTTCATCTTCGAATTAAAAAATCTTTGAGTGAAAAGTCAAATATTTTCACCAAGTGTTTCCCAACTCCCGCTCCTGGGACTTAATTAACTTCGAAAGTATTCTGGTATAAGGAAGCACCTCTGTAAACTAAAGCCTCAGTAGAAAAAGGCGCTAAACTTTCACTGTTTTTCAAAATTTTTTTTGTAGTTTTTGTCCCGAGCTCTACTGCACTGAGATAACAGTCTACCAGCTTGACATTGAGGAGGGTCAGAATGGAAAAAAAAAAAAAAGGAGGGAGGGAATGTTTTTACAGCCCAGCCCTTTCCTTTGTCTCTTTTTTTCTTTCTCCCTCTGTCACTCTTTTTAGTTAGGCAAGCAAGCCACCTGGCCTCACCTCACAGTTGGTGTGCCTGTAAACAGCAGGCTGTGAAAACTCTTGTGTAGTGGCATCAAACCAATCCTCCTAGCCAGTGTTCTGGTGTTCAAAGAGACACCCATGGAAAGGCAGCTTAGGAGGGTGACCAATGATAACATAACACAAATACAATGTGGATTTTCTGTCTCAAAAATTTATGTTTCTTTGCCTTTCTAATTTTGACATCACTCTTTTTTCTTTATGCTATTATTTTTGAGACATTTTGCACCCAGCCACACCCACAAACCAGACATTGAAGTGTGGATGATGATCAAGTCTGTATGCATTGCTTGTCAAAATGCATTATCAGTTTATTTTGGTCCCTTGAAAAACTATCTATACAGGTTACAATGCATTTCAGTTTGACTTAAGTTTATATTTAAACAAAAATGGTTTTTTTTTTTTTTTTTTTTTTTTTATAAATTATTTTTCCACAGGCTATTGAGAGATATTATTATATCATATTTTACTAAAGATTTATTATATAAAGTACTTTGCATATGTAAATTTAATATATCAGTTTTATATATTATTTTAATACGTGTACACATGAAGTTTCCCCAATATAGTTTGAACATAGAAAGTGTTCCCTTCATATTCATTATAAAAAAATGTTCTATTATATTTACCATTACATTTGTTACATTTTCATGTTAAAAATTTATTATGTGACAAGCATTTATTTTGAATCTTCCGGTTCATAAACAAATATTTTATACCAACCCAAGTTTAAATCATCAATAGTCTACATTTTGATTTTTGAAAATAACTCTGTTTTGAGAGTAGATATTTTGCAAGTAACAATAACCTTGTGTATTGCAAAACATATGCATATATTAAAAAAAAAACACCATTTATGTTTTAAGCTTATTACTTGACTGTCAACAGCAATAAACCATGTAAAAAGCCTTATGCATGCTTACTGTTTTCTAAGTTCAGAATTAAGTATTTATAAAAAATATAGACAAACATATTTTTTTTTGTCTTTACTTGAACTTGCATGGTTTGTTATATTAGTCTAGTTACTTTTTGGACACTGTAAAATGAAATGAGCTGAAATTTCCTTTCCGGTTTTATATCCCATATTAAACTGGGAACAAGAGATAGCAAGGTAGGAGAGGGCCAGGGTCACCTTGGACAACTAATAGAACACCAAACTCCCAAAATCAGATATCATTGTGCTCAAGTAAAAACCGAGCGAGAACGTTACAACCCCCCCTCCCCNTATATATATAGAGAGAGAGAGAGAGAGAAATAAATAATTGTAAACACAACAGAAAAATGTGGAGGAACCGCGATACATTGTTCCCTTATCCACTTTTATTATACAGGTTTCCTAGAAACTTTCTTTCCAAACTGGTTATAAACGCCAGCCAGCATAAACCGTTTTTCATATATATATTTTTAATGGATTTTGTATTCATGTATTTTTTTTCTTCGGATTGTCGTTGAGGGCTGTTTTCCTTAATTATGTGAGGCAATGTCATAGCATTTAACGTATTTATCACGCACAGGAGTTCGGCTGCACCAAATGGGACTGGATATATGGAGTATGGTAGTTTTTATAAAGTTTGTAGGTATCTAAATGTATGATAATTACTTTCTTGCAGATTTTGATATTTTAATATTTCAGTTTTCAGCAGTACAAGATTTACGATATGTTTTATTCCATTGCTCAGTGTCTAATAGGCATACATTTTTTTTGGCATTATCAATACAAATGAGTTGAATAAACTTGAAAACTGTACGCCACTATAAATTAATGTATATATTTTAAAATCCTTCGACTGTGATTTTCTTCTAAATTCCTTCGCACGATGTAAGCTTCGCTTCGACTTCGCTTTGCATTTAAAAAAAGACCTTCCCACATGCCTATAAATAAACATAAACCCTCTGATTTTGAGGTTATGTATATGCTTCGAGGCATGTCATTTTATTAGTGAAGATGCTGTCCATTGAGTTAAATTAATATTTTGTTTTATCATGTTGATTTCAAACCAGATGCAATTAAACGCCAACTTCACAGGGAAAAACTTGAATCACAAAAGAAAACATCTTGGCAAATAAAATTTCCATGTTAAAATATATTGCTCAACATTTTCAGGCGAAACAATTTGCTTTGAAATACTAGTGATATGTGCTACTATTTCGAGCAACAGATAATCATGATAACATTTCTACGTACATCACGTGCACTTTATTGGCTATGCGGCCAGGCGCCTAAGCGGTAACGACAGAGAAAGAGAGCAAAATAAAGAGAGAAAGCAAAATAGCCATGCTGGTTGCTAGGTAACCAGTTCTCTCGTCAGACGTGTCAGTGGAGGTAGCAAGCCAGACTCGCATCGCACGGTAGACGAGGTGGGAAGACCAAATGCCACAGAGCACAGATAAACAGTGGCGTGCTCAACGTACAGTTAACTCTCGATTCTACGATCCTTTACAGCTCCCGGGAAAAGGGTCATTATCTCGAAGTGTTATTTGAATTCTGACCAACCACTATTCTCAAAAATTACACTTAGAACAGCTCTCGCAACAATATTAAACGACTTTGTTTAAACTTTAATTGTTTTAACCATACCCCCCAATAAAAAAAACTGGATTATTCACGTTAAGCCATCACTTAGCACAGAAACTAACAGCGGGCTGCAGAAGCAACTGGAAAAGTTGATTTTTACATCTAGATTCAGATGGAAGGAGGAAAGGGGAAACACTACTGTTTGGGATGAGTGGTTTGTCACATTCTAGAATGCCACTCCATAAAAGATAAAACAGCCCCACCCCCCCAGAGTACCTAAAACAGAAGGCAAACGAAAAAAGGGAAGCAAACCACCCCAGCCCGCTGGCAAAAAAAAAAAAAATCACAGAAAATCTATTTTTGACACAAACTCCCCTACAATTCTTTCATTTTCCCTGCAAACATTACCTTTGGGTAAAAAAGAAAGAAGAGCAGGAGGATAAACAAGACAGGAAAGGGCAGACTGCACCAAGTTCTTTGTAAGCAGACTGGCAGAGGGGGAAATGTTTGTTCAACGCAGCCGACAGCACACTGATGCATGCAAGGCAGCTCCTTGCGATGCTTAGTTTCTTACACAGCACGAATATAATCAATGCATCGCTTATAAGTTATATCAATTTTACAAACACTTTGAGGAAACTTTACTTTGAATTACATATTGTGCAGGATTACGAACTAACCAAACTACAAAACAACTAAAATCCCATTCTTAAGTTTGGGGGCTAACAACTTCGCTTTACATTGAATCACAACCATTTGTGGCTATTATAAATGGAACAAACTTATTTTTCTGCCCAATTCCCTTGAATTTTTTTTTTCAACCTAATGTTTCAGCATTCCTGAGAAAAAGGGGTTGCAAAATTGAGAGTTGAGTGTATTTCAAATCCAGTTACTAGAGGTTTGTATCAACAACCAGCTGAAAAACGATTACTGCAGGAAATATTACGTGACTGGGCTGAAAGTTATTATGATTGACGCAATATCCGATAAACAATAAAAGCAGGTAGCGTTATTATTACTTATATAGGAGTATTGCCATGCCCACTGAAAATTAACTGTGCATACTGTTTATCAGTACATGCGTTTCTGGTAAATCATCAGTCCAATGTATTATTGAAATTACAAAAGCCGATAGTCACATCCAAAACTAAGAAATTTTTTTTATTAGTTTGTCAGCAAACGTACTAAACAACAACAGAAGATAAACACACTTTATATCTGCCTGATCCATTTGAATAATACAGTTTCTAAATCCAATCTCACTATGTAATTGTAGGCACTTTTATTTCTGAAAACAGCAGCAGCATTTGTCATTGTTTTCAATGTAAACAAAGTAGAAGACAGAAAAACTATAGAAGATGAACACAATGCCTGCTGAGCTTAATATATGCTCTCTTTCCATTTCATGTCAATACTTTTCTCCCCTTTCAACCCTCTTGGTTTCCTGGAATGCAGCTCTGCCAGGACACAAGGAAATAGCCAAGCAAGATCAAATGGGGGCGTGGATAAGAGGAAGGAAGGAGAAGAAAAGGGAAGAAAGGGACACCATTTATTCCTCCCTTTTGTTTGCCAGGGAAGAAAAATCAAAGCACTTGCATTCATCTACAACTTTTCTTCCCTCGTGAACACAAGATGAAAAAATTAGTGTTTCAACTCCCAACAAAGCATTACAGGGGAAACAGTAAACAAAAGCACTAACACTATTGTGAATGTGTCGTCACAGCCCATACTAGTTATGATGTGATTCTACTGTACTTTACAAATGTTACTTTAAACAAACACACACCATGCTTGCTTACTGTTAGGTAACTTGAATTTCGCACTTGCACTCCAATTGGTAAATATGAATTTGTCACATTGGTCAGCACAGCCAAGACATAATAGCAATCAGAATCTGCTATGCTGTATGACTTTTTCATGCAACAACAGCCATAATACACACAGTGTTGTCAAAACCCCTATATATTATGAACTGCAATAATCTAAGTGTAAGTGTAATTACCTGTCCCTGAAATGCATTAATGATGAACTGCAATGCATGAGGGTCAACACATTCTATGCACTTTTGAACCACGTGATTGCCGTTCTGATCTTTGACACACTTCAGGACATGGCCATCCAGCTCTCGCACAATTTCCTGCTGCTGTTCTGGAGAAATAGACTCCAAAGCTTTTTGGATCACCCGGCAGCCATACATCTGCAGAGCCAGTGGGAGAACATGGCCACGCACCTATAAACAAATGTGTACATATTCAAATGCTTTTCACAGGAATATTACTGGAATTTTATTAATGACAAGTGAAAACATTACAGTCTACAAACTGACAGTACCACAGAGTAGGGAAGATTAGAGAGAGCTATGTTCAATAATGACAATTAAAACATAGCAAGATCTGGAACATACCTGCATCTGGCGAACAAGCCCCTAATTATTTTAAGTAAATCGCAGTTGCCTGGCATTTGAATTAAGTAAAATGTGTATTTATTTGGAGGGAAGTACAAACCAATTTTGCAGCTAGGATACTATATATAATTTCATTTCATAAAACAACTTGGGAAAC